>JAOTOM010004987.1:0-142500 GCA_034440615.1 Ashinkailepas kermadecensis
AACCGCATGATTGGAGAGACCTAGGAGGGGGGTCACAAGAGTAATGGACGGACATTGGAGTTGGAAATGCGTCCGTCACCGGCCCTCGTCCAGCTTCGGGGCCCTCTTAAGTGTTAACGTCCCCGCTTGTTTCCCTCCATGTCATCCACCTGCATGCTCACACGGGTCACCGGACTGGCAAATTGAGGGCCTAGGTAATTATTATGGGTCAAATTTTGGCAACGATGGTTTCTGACAGCTAGATGCGTACGCAGAGTTCCAACAGCTCACACTGGTCCTTAACTACCCATAACTACGTCATGCATGCTCCCACGTAATCCATTCATTTCCATCTTCCATTCCGAACATTTGCTCTCTATTAAAAGTGTTGGCCCGATAATTCCACAGGAACCTTCCAGTGGTGCATGCGCATTCAGCGAGTCTTACTTCCTCAGACCGTTGCTTAGGGCTTTCTAGCCCAAGGTTAAATGTGAATTACCCGTGCTTAGGCCCACATCTGTGACCGGCTGACGCGACACTGTTGGTTGGGATTGATACTATTTACCTTATTGCCTTCAAGGCTCGATGACACTGGGCTGCGATATTCCGTTAGTTTCTGATGGTCTTATGCTGGGCTTGAGTATTAATGGCCGACATACCTACGCTTTAAATGAGTCAAATGCCTTGCCAGGACTTTGCATTGCTCTAACTTGCAATCGGCGGGCACCCCCACAGGTGGTCCTGGGCCACAAATCGGTCGGGATGTCCCCCTATCGTCTTTTCTAACCTATCCTGCCCGGGGTCATGGTCGGGAGACCCTCAAATCCCCTGCCTGTCCTATCCTTGGGGCTTACGGAACGCCAAACTTCATCTCCCCTGTCTGTGCCGTAATCGAGAGGCCCAGGCCTTCTGGAATAGCTGAGACGGGAAAGGAATACCAACCTAGCCGTTTTTGGCTTTTACCTAACTGTGCGCACAGATTCATCCCGACCCAAAATTGGTTGCCGCTGCCTGCAAGCTTAACCATGGATCCCGTCGGATCTGACCACCCTCGGGATGCCCTTCCGCGCTCTGGGATCACCAGGCCGGAGGGTTTTGCGGCCTAGAAATTCTCAAGTGAACCAGCTGCCCTGTGAATATCCAGTCTTTCCGGCACGCTTTCCCAGGGGTTCAACCAACAGTGTTTCGTCATTTTCCCGTCTTCTATCAGCCCTCCTCCGTCTCCTCCGGAGAGAAGAGGGCGGAGGCTCACGTTTGGGCCCATGGAAGTTATCGCCCGTGGAAGGGCGGCTTGCAGGCCGTCTCCTCGCTAATTGCGTAATGTTGTGTCCCGTTTTCCCGTTACAGGCGGTAGTCGGGTTCGTGCTGTCCTGTCTTGCCGGCTAGCTTTACATTAAGTAACGGACGAACCCGAAATTAATTCCCTGCTAAATCCCTCATTCGCACCTAGTACGTTTGGCCACTTAATGGTCAGTGGTTAATGGTTCGTTCCTCAACTACATCAACTTAAGTACTTCTGGACCTCAGAGTGTTTACCAGGCTCGCGGCATTCACGGGTAATACATGCGCTGATAAGTACAAAGCCTGAGGGCGAGTTTCCAGCGATTTCACGGTAACGTTATTTCCCATCGTGACTGCTTTGTGACATTTCCCCCTGCAACAATTTACTTGTACGAGTCTGGTCTCCAGCATATCTCGGCGTGACATAAAACGCACACCACGGACCACGGGGTCCTCTATAATTAACTTGAGTCTCAAGTCCATTTCATTCCATTATAGATGTTATCCCCGGTCCCATATGTAATCCGCTTCCTGGGTTCAGTTGTTCGGTATTATTACCCGCACCATTTTAAAGCAGGTGGAAGTCTCGTAGACGCGGGGTGTGATGGTTTAGTGACCCAGTGTCCGGAAAGTATTTGCCGCAGCACTTCCAAGGCTAAGAACCCTCGACTCGACGCCTTCGGCCGGGCGACATGTTGATTTGGGAAGCAGGTGTTAGGCGGGTGAGTGGCGAGCGAGGTAGAGAGAGCGAGAGAGGGTGAGAGAGAAAGAGAGAGAGAGAGAGAGAGAGAGAGAGAGAGAGAGATAGAGAGAGAGAGAGAGAGAGAGAGAGAGAGAGAGAGAGAGAGAGAGAGAGATAGAGATAGAGAGAGAGAGATATATAGATATATATATATATATATATATATATATATATATATATATATATATATATATATATATATATATATATATATATATATATATATATATATATATATATATATATATATATATATATATATATATATATATATATATATATATATATATATATATATATATATATATATATATATATATATATATATATATATATATATATATATATATATATATATATATATATATATATATATATATATATATATATATATAGATATATATATATATATAGAGAGAGAGAGAGAGAGAGAGAGAGAGATAGAGAGAGGGGGGGGGGGGAGAGAGAGAGAGAGAGAGAGAGAGAGAGAGAGAGAGAGAGAGAGAGAGAGAGAGAGAGGAGAACAAGAGAGAGAGAGAACAAGAGAGAGAGAAAGAGAGAAAGACGAAGAACAGAAGGGCAGAGGGACAGTGGGGAAAGAGGTATTCCCACCTTGTCTGTTTGCGTATTTTATCCGCTGAGTAACGTGGGGTCCCAGCGGATCTACGTTACTTTCATTCTCCCATGGAAAGAAGGGGGTTTATTTGACTGCAGTGAGCCAGAAGGCCTGCACTCTTCATTGACGTCTTCCCGGAACCATGTGGCTCCTCAGTCACTTAAACCCAGGGGCGTCGATTTGTATCCTTTTGCGGGGGCCATGGCCCCCCCAATGCTGATCTTGGCCCCCTCAATGTTGATTTGGGCCTCCCCAATAACCCATGCTATTTTTATGCTGATAAAAAGCTAAAGGAAAAAAAAGAAGAAAAACACTGTGTTAGGTACATAGAAAACTTAGTTGATGTTAACCAGCACATTTTGTACTGAAAAAGAACAGATTTGGATTAGATAGTGGACTGAGTATCGAACTTTTGCTACACAATTCAAAATTATGTGCAAAAAAAACCAAATAGCTAGACTTCCCTCCACTGTGCAAGGAAAACTTACGACATAAATGTTAAGATTCGCTGATGATGCATTTTAAACCAGATTGTCTTTTTTTAATGTTAAGCCACAAAACAACAATTGGATTGTCATACTGATGTTTGTACACACCACCAATGGCAAAACCACACACATGTGAGCTTAAACAGGAAAAAATCCATTCTTAATTTCCAGTCATTGTCAAACTTGCATTGTCCAGTAAACAGCAGACAATCATCCTTGAGATTGTGGATATGCAAACTATAATTATCTTCAGCAGCCCACCTATCACACCATCAGCTTGATATTTACCTAGGTACCTACCTAAATGCCCAATGACAATGCATGAATTCAATATTGATATGGGGAAAACGAGAGCCATGTGTGGGCAAATCTGCCAGCTTATGATACCATGACAGAGAAAAGTCAGCAAGAAGCTGCATGGCCACTGCAATATAATTGGTATTCCTAAAAGAATAAAAAAGAAAGCTATGGCTCACATGACTTTTAAGCAAACCTAGTCATCCACGACCAATGCTATACAAGAGAAATAGCCTTGACAAGCCCAATGTCTCGTACGCCGCAAAAACACCATTATTAAACGCCGCAAAAATACCATTATTTTAAAAGGTACACCAAAGTCGCATTCAAACCTTGATGACGTCACAGGTTTTTATTCGGATATTGCAGAAATTGGAAGCATCAGGCAAGTTTCAATTTAACTGCATGGGGGAGTGACTTTTCAGGCGTACCGGACCACAGAGGTCATTTGCGCCACCTTTGAAGCGAGTACGTTACATGTCTGACTATAAAAGCGGGTGTTTGCGATCAAGGTGCAGGCATGTGGACGTTTGCGTAAAGGGAATTTTACGTTATAGTTTGTGTGATATTTTAGGCGCTGAAGGCGGGGCTAGGATGGGGACATCCCCCTAATGTCTAGATGGCAGGTTCCATCGTCAGGAGACTCCTGACGATGGCCCCTGGCCGAAACGTTGAGTTATAAAGTATAATCCTTAACGTTACTTTTGATGTCAACTCAGCACCTCCTGGTATATTGAAGGTCGTATGCTTTCTTTACATTCAATTTCTTCAACCTTTCCTCATATGCCAGGTTGCCCATACCATTCACCATTTTTGTTGCCCTCTTTTGTACTCTCTCTAAAAGCCAACAATCTTTCTCATAAATAGGGGACCAAGCTTGGACACAGTATTCCAAATGTGGCCTGACATATGCACAGTAAAGCTTCCTGATGACCTCCTCACTTTTGTATGACACATTCCTCTGTATTGCCCCAAGCATTTTTAGTGCCTTCTTCCTGGCTTCTTTGGTCTGTTCTGATGCCCCCAATTTTGTGTTCAAATTAACACCTAAGTCCTTCTCCTGCTGAGTCACAGATAGTACTTGGCCACCCATCAAGTATGGAGCCTTCATATGCTGCCTACCTACATGCATGACTTTGTACTTATCAAAATTAAACTTCATTTGCCATTTTTCGGACCACTTCACAAGCTCGTCTATGTGGTTCTGCAGCAAACCCTGCTCATTGTGCCCTGTTATTGCCCTAAAGATGTTCAAATTATCCGCAAATTTCAAAACCTTACTGCTTAGGCCACATTCAATGCTATTCACAAATATAATGAACAATAGTGGCCCCAGTACCGACCCCTGAGGGACTCCACTAGGAACATTTTGCCATGATGACTTTGTACCATTTAGCATCACTCTCTGCTGTCTATCTGAAAGCCATAACTCTATCCATTTTAGGATGCTACCTGCAATGCCATGGACCTGAAGCTGCATCATTAACCGTTTATGGGGTACCTTGTCAAAGGCCTTACTAAAGTCAAGATATGCTACATCAACCTGATTTCCCTGATCAAATTGTTCTGTAGCAAAATTCAAAAAGTCCAAGAGATTTGTGAGACACGATCGCCCTTTTCTAAACCCATGTTGAGTATCTTGAATCAATTTGTTTCCTTCCAGAAAACTAACTATTTTATCCTTGATAATTGATTCGAGTACTTTGCAGACTAGGGATGTGAGGCTTACTGGCCTATAATTTTCAACTTCCCCTCTTTCTCCTTTCTTGAAAATAGGAACTACATTTGCCCGTTTCCAATCTGTTGGAATTTCATTTTGTGAAACTGATCTACAAAATATTATACTAAGTGGAATTGCCAGTACCTTTTCAGGTTCCCGCAATACCCTAGCATAAATTCCATCAGGTACTGCTGCCTTGTTTGGCTTTATTTTTCTGATATAATTGAAAACAACATCACTATCAATGAAATCAACATCGTGTATCTGATCACCTGTCACTGAACTGTGGTTCACGGCTGGCAGATTTGTCACATCCTCCACTGTAAACACTGATTGAAACTGCTTGCTCAGCTCCTCAACCATCTCACCATCCTCACTCAATATAGTCACATTTACTTCCAGTGGACCAATTGTGCTTGAAACTTTACTTAGCTTATAGAAACGAAATAACTTTTTACTGTCCCCATTACAGTTCCTAGCCAAATCCAATTATTTTGCTCGCCTTGCTACTCTGGTTTTCTGCTTCACAGCATCCATAGGCGCACCGGAGGGGGGGGCAGGGGGCCCGGGTCCCCCCATAAGACCAAAGTGCCCTTTGGACCGAAAAGTGCCCTCTTGGCCGGAATGTCCCAAATTTAGCCCAAAAATCACCTGCCTTATGTGCCCCGCCTGTGCCAAAGGTGCCCTTTGGGCCCAAAACTGCCCTTTTGGCCTAAAAATGACATTCCCCGGTGCCCTTTCCTGTCCTATGCCTGTCCCAATTAGGTGCCCTTTTGATCTAAAAGTGCCCTGTGCCCTGCCCTGTACCCTGCCCTGTGCCTTGTGCAGGGCAGTTCGTGTCAGCTGTTATCATCCTTTCCAGAAATCCACATCCTGCGTACTTTTACATCAAAGGTAAGCGGGCAACCTTCTCACGACATAATGCATGCAGGCTGCATGTTTTTGGAAATATTATTGTAAATACAAGGGTTCGGTGCTATAACATATAACGTGTCCCATGAAAAATTCACGCCCCCCCCGGTCAGCAAACCTTCCAGTGTGCCCCGGGCCGCAAAGTGCCCTTTTAGAGCCGGTCAAGTGCCCTTTGGAGCCGGCCAAGTGCCCTTTTCGGTCCGCCCCCCCCATGGAAAAATCCTGGGTGCGCGCCTGACAGCATCTCTAGCTTTTTGATATGACCTTAGATTTACGATATTTGAAGCTTCCTTAAATACTCTAAATGCATCTTTCTTAGCCTTAATTGATCTCATCAAATCTGGTATAAGCCATGCTGGCATTCCTACCCTTCTTTTGCGCCTTTACTTTCGGGGGACATGTCTAATCTGAATTTCCCTCAAGTAAGATTTGAATTTTTCCCACATTTCACAGGCATTTAAATACAAAAATTATTCTTCCCATTTTATGGCACTGAAAGCCTCTCTCATGCAGTCAAAGTCTGCCCTGTTAAAATTTGGAATCTTTGCCAAATAATCCTTGATTGTCCCTGCTATTTGTACTTCAAATCGCACTATGTTATGGTCACGTCTTCCCAGAGTTTCTCCTACAGTCAAGTCTTGAACTAAATCACTTAAATCTGAGAAGACAAGGTCCAAGAATGAGCCCTGCCTGGTTGGTTCCGTTACAAACAGGTGTAAGAACAAGTCCTCTTCAAGACATGTCCTAAACAGTTTACATGATGGGGAGCCAACACCAACATGTTCATATCCTTTTAGATTAAAGTCACCAATAATAAGGCATTTCCTCTGAAAGTTTCTACTGATTTCCTCGCAAATCACCTTATCGAGTCCAGTTGCTGAGAATGTGGCAAGGTTCCTGATCGATACAAAGCTCCTATCCTCAGTTTATTGCTGTTGCCTTTTCCCACAGCAACATCAAGCCAAATGGACTCCACAGACACATTTTTTATCCCATCTGCTACTTTTTGAGAACTATATAAGCTATTCACATAGAGCATTCACCACCCCCTTTCACTGCTGGACCCCTATTGCATGAAAACATATTGTATCCCTGGATCTCATAGTCCTGCAAGTTATCCCCAAAATATCCCTCACTGACCCATGCCTCAGTAATGCAAACAAAATCTGGTTTCTCCTCAGCAACATAACACCTAAACTCATCAAATTTGGATCGAATGCTCTGAGCATTAAGCATCATACACTTAACAAAAGTTCCATGACACTCTTTGGCTTTTTCATGTTGAGTAGCTCTATCATCTCTGGATGAGCTACCACTCTGCCCCCTTGATCTACTGCTACCCCTATTTGCTGACTGTGAGGTTCTATTGCCTATGCCGTCACTATTGGCATATCCCTGAGATGGCAATGCCAATTATTCCCTCCCCACCCCATTATCTAGTTTCCCTGAAGGACATGTTCATATACTTTGCCTAACACTTGCACCCCCTTCTCGGAGAAGTGCAGGCCATCCCTCTGATAGAGGTCAGATGAGCCATAAAACCTGCACCACTTGTCAACAAAAGTGAAACCTAACTCATTGCAGAGCGTACCTACCCTGGCATTGGCTGCCAGTGCCCTAGAGCTCCACTCAGGGAAGACACCAGCCCTAGGCAGAATAGCTGTCACAATAACTCTGCTATTGCTTTGCTTCAGGGTGGCCAGAAGGGCCCTGTAGTCCTGCATCAGCTCCTCACTCCTAGCAGGACCTATGTTGTTCACTCCTACCTGCACTATAACTGTACTACACTGGTTTTCACTGGTGGCCTGTGCGACCACTGGGACCAGGTCTCTAACCTTGGCACCAGGCCTGGTGATGCACCTCCTACCTCTCCGACCTTTACAGAATACCCTATCTAAATGCCGCACACGAGAGTCTCCTACGACTAGCACTTTCTCCTTGCTGCTATCACTATCCTGGGGGCAGTCCTCCAATGCCTGGAACCTATTGGATGTTACTACTCCTGCCTGTTGAGCTGCTTCACTAGGTTGCTTCCCACTCCTACCACCTACCACCTGCCGCTCACTGCCCCCTTGCTTAGGCTCACGCTTCCAAATCCTCCACCCCCTGACTTTAAACCACTGCCCCTCCTGTGAGCTACAACTAGAAATATTCTGTTCACTAGGAACACTTCTCTCTTCAGATCTCCCTGCCACCTCCACAGCAGGGGAAGCTACAGTTACCTGGTGGCCTGTGACCACCTGGGCATAGGATGCCCCTGCTACAGACTGCCCCTTACATGCTGCCCTTTCTGGCCTGCCCTGTGAAGCAAGGGAAGCTTTGAGCTTGGAAAGCTCTGCCTTAAGGGCCCTAACCTCATCCTCTAGTGCCTGCATCCTGGTAGTAACCATCCTAAAGGCTGCAGCTTATTCCTAGATTGAGATTGAAAAGTAACTTGCTGCAAAATGATTTACCAAATAACAGAGCAGAGCGTGCGACTGTTCAGAACAGTGCGAACAGTAGACTAGACATGGAAAATAAAGCTTTTTCGGCTACATGTATTCAAGACTGCTGCGTAACATGAAAAGGTCAGCAATAAAACAGCATTTGTCAAGTGAGCACGGACAAAATGGGAAGTTCCACAGTACTAAATGCTCGAGCAGCATGGCGTATGAGCATTGAATGTTGGAGGCATATATTGTCTGAAATGAACAGCAGATGTCACTCAAATCAGCCGAGATTGCACGCAGCATGCGTATTGTACGTCCCCCTGAGAAGGTACGTGTGCTGGTGAATTCAAATATGAATATGAAGCTGAGCTTGGCAATGACAGATGTGGGCTGTCGCTACGCTGCCAGGCGTCAGGACCTCGCGGAAGGCCGCCTGGCGGTACTTGCGCGAAACTCACCGTCGGGATCGAACGCTGTGCCGGTGCGTCGGTTGAGTGTGTAATACGTTGTTGTACCGGCGAGGGGAAACCCCGTGGCTTTCTCTGAGCGTTTTAACCACCGAAAATTTGACGGTTGCCACCGGTGGTGCATCTTACATCTTGCAAGATGAAGCCTGAGGGAAAAGGTAATAAACCCGGCGGTCACTGGGGTAATTTCACTCACACTAGTCACTGGGTTCCCTCTCCCCTTGTATTTTCGCAACCAAGTAGCCGATTGCACCGATTCAAATGTCATTGATAGCCCCATAACTTTAGTCTATGAAAAATAATTTTCGCCTACCTGGAGGTTTCCGGTTAGGTCACACGGGTCATGTAAGTAAAAATATTTTACTGTTTTCGAGAGCTATTTTTTTTTAAACTAACACCAATGGCATTAGGGTAATATAAAATATCAGCTGTGGATGAACACATTCAGTATGTACCTAAAATTGTCAATGCAAACACTTTCTGGGCTCGGGTCAAGTAAAGTCACTTTAGTCACTTAAGTGGGGAGGTCAAATCACCGTTTTGATTCAGCATGCAATGCAATTCATTTTCTAGGACACATTTTTGCAAGGATCTTGAAAACAATCTAACATAAATATTGGTATATGCTACGGAATACATATCGATGTAATCTTGCATGACCCCTATGAGGTCGCAGGCAGTGGCGTCGCCACGAAATTCTTCCAGGGGGGCAAGGTCGAAAGGGGGCCTCCTGTTCCCCGAAAGGGGGCCTCCATTGTGTTAGGGTCTCATATTGTTTTTAGGCTCTTACTATGGTTCGAGAATGGGGAACATGATTTCATATTGGTGTTTTGTTTGTTCTTGGCATGGTGCATCATTTACTCAAAACGCAATAGCACTAATCATTTTCGCTGAAAACCGGGCCATACCAGGGTATAAATAAGTAATATTTGGATAAATACATAAGTACCAAAACAAACCAACGTCTCAATGCTTTCTCGAATCTTCCCGCTGGGCTCTAGACTGCAGCGAGCTGGCGGGGCTGGTGCTAAGCATATTTTACAGATATCTGCCATTGATCAACCCACTTTGAAGTCCTCCAAGTCTAACTGAATATAGCTAGATTCATTACTACTATTATTTATTCTCACCAACTTGATGTCATAGGCAAAGCTTGAACGATCATTATCAGTCCTAGGACGACAATTTCGCAAAGGTGACAACGAGAAGTGGATTGCATTGGTTTTCTGAGCGCCATCTTAGGAATTTGTTTATTTTTATAACATTTGGTGCTGGCTGCAAGGCAACTGTCACACGAGCTAAAATATATCCTCAGCGAATAAATTCACGGCAAGAACAAGCATTGAACAGCAATGCATAAATGACAATGCAACAATGCAACAATGTCAGTGCATACATAATCCAAACCTTCAAATTCCATGCCGTCACGCCCATCGTTTTCGCTATGCTATACCATTTTGTAAATGACGTTGATAAGGTATGGAAGCTGGGAAGCTCTAATCATGCAGGCTGTAATAACAGAAAAGAAGTTTGTTGGAAGAAAATGCATTTAAAAACATCATTCATCCAATTTTATATGGCGGCATGGATGTTGTATTGTATGCTTATGAGGGGTAATTTGTCCCCTCAATGTTGGCTTTGCCCCATGCGCGTATGTTTCGGAAAATTATTGAGGGACCAGTGGAGTACCTATATTTGCGTCAAGCAGGAGGGGGCAAACGGATTTGTAGGGGGGGGGGGCTCCTACGCCCATTAAAAAGTCCTTGGATTTCGACCGCTATTTTGTCAAAGGGGACATTTCGAAATAATATAATTAGTTATTAACTAAATTGTCCTGTGGAGGGGCCTAATCTACCACTATGGTTTCTGATTGGTCGGATTTCAACCCTAACTCCACCACCCAGTTCTAAGGTTTTCTTTTGGTATCCCTTGATAAGTTACCTCACACTGCTGAAATTACACCTATACCACAAAACCGGATCGGTATCCCAAAAAATCAAGCTGGAGCCCTCCAAAAAAGGAGGGATTCCAACAAATAAATGCCCGGGTCAGGAAAATGGCTCTGGAGCACCGAACATTTTTTTTCCAGATGCCTTCAAAAATTGCATATGGCACCGAAAAGCATACCGGATCTCGAACAATCGAGGTGGGATACAAAAACATGGCGCTAGAGGCTCGAAAAATCAGGCCGGGACTCGGACTTTAAAAAAAATTGAAAAGATCCACAAAAAATCGCGTTGAGCCCAGAAAGCTGGGTCTCCGGAATCACGCGCCTGGGCGCGATAAGTCGCGCTGGGACCCAGAAATATCGCACCGAAGCCCCAAAATCGTACTGGGGCCCCACAAATGTGCGTCAGAAGCCCCAAATATACACAGCGGGATCCTAAGAGTACAACGGTGCCCGAAAATACAACTAACCCTCCAAAGCGCAACCGAGTCGCCCAAAAAGCGATAGGGCCTTAACCCGCGCACGTCCGGGGGGGGCAGATATCTGCCCCCCCTGCGGTTTTTCCTACTTTGCCGTCATACTAATCGGGTTAGCAAAGCCAAACCTCGCATGGCTGCTCATTGGTCTTTTCCGCATATCCTCAGAAATTTTTGACCCTGGGTCATCTCAAGTCAGGTCACCAGGTCAGGCGAAGTGACCTAACGTCCCTCCGAGTTCTAGGTGGCATCACTCCCACAATAATTGGGCGATTGATTTCAAACTTATATCACGTCATGATCTTATCAGGGTCTATAATATGTGTATCACGGTTTTTTCGTAGCGTTGACCTGAGGTCAGGTCGTGGCCATGGCTTACCCATTATAGGCGTATGGAAAAATATACAAATGTTTCCTGGTTACATATTTGCTCTCGGAATGACCTCCAACCGTTATGGCGTGTAGTTGGAAGCTATTCGTAATGCTATCGCTGACATTTTTGCTCAGTGGCCCCACCAAGGTCAGCTGAGGTCACCTGAAATCACTAGCACATTTCGGCGCACTATATCGCAATGCATCGAGCTAGAAGGCTGAAATTACCGTCATTGTGCTTGTATCGCCAAGACGCGTCGATTGATATATTACATGACCTCCCTACTCTACCCCGTGACCTTGACCTGAGGTCATTGTTTCGGTGACCCATCTGTTGACCTGACCTTAAATTACACAGCATATGTCGATAGCACATTTCAAGGGCTGTCGAATAGCATTTGTAGTTTGTTTCTATCTGTTACAGGTCCTGAGATATGTGCCAATATCTGAGGGTCCCACCCGATGTGGTCGAATTTGACATGATGATCCAGTGACCTAAATATTGACCTGAGCGAGAAAATGACCGAAATACTTTCGATAGAGCTTGTCACTAGCTATCCAAAGCCGTTTTCCGTTTGTCGCTACCTAGCATAGTTCTCGAGATCTTAGGGGGGCAGACATCTGCCCCCCCCCGGACATGCGAAGTTGGCGCGGACCGCCGGACGTGCGAGTGTTAAAACATGCGTTGCAGCCCTAAATAAACATACCGGGAGCTCTAAAAAAATACACTGCAAGTTCGCAAGGCGCACAGGGGCCATGAGAACGCACAAAGGCCTGAAAAAGAGGCTGGGGCCACAAAAGGCAACATGGTCCAAAACGTACAAAACGACCGGGAGCTAAATAAACACATCGGGTTCTTCGAAAACGCCCTGACACGTAAAAAATACTCGGTGCACAAAAAAAGCAACAAAGCCCTAAAACGAGCAGGGTTTCGAAGATGTATTAGACCCATAACTTCAATTTAAAATGTATTACCCACCGCTTTAAAATAAAAAATTCACAAGTTCAGGCATTGCAGTTCATAGCACCCGGTCGCCACGACGGCAACGTCAGTGCACGTGCACACCCATCTTTCGTATTCGGTGCATTCGCCACACTTCGTGCGATGCTACGGTTTCTGCTAGGCCTTCTGCGTTTTGCTAATTGCTGCCACATGATAGACTTGCGCCATATTTGACGTGATGGAATGCTTCGTATGGGAGTTCGCTGCGAAAAGTCGATTGATTAAATTCGATCGTTAGTTTCCTACTTCCAACATTTTCTGGTAGTTATGAAATGCGGTTTCCGCTGAGCTTTGATGCACTTCATATCTTTGCTGCTATCCTCCCAGATTGGCTACCGAACCGAGGCCCTGCCTCAGCGTTCTTTTTTGGACCCGTTGCGTCTTTCTTGGTCTATGATTGTGTATTATGGCTCCAATCCATTTTTGTTAGGGGCCTAAAACATTTTCGAACCCCCTGCTCGTTTTAGGGTTTGTTGCATTTTTGTGCACCGATGATTTTTTTGACGTGTCAGGGCGTTTTCGAAGATCCCGATGTGTTTATTTAGCGCCCGGTCTTTTTGTTTGTTTTGGAACCATGTTGCCTTTTGCGGCCCCAGCCACTTCTTCAGGCTCTTGTGCGTTATCATGACCCCTGTGTGCCTTGAGAGCTTCCGGTGTATTTTTTAGACCTCCCGGTATGTATATATATGGCTGCAACGCATGTGTTAAGGCCCTGTCGCTTTTTGTGAGACTGTGCGCTTTGGAGGGCCAGTTGTATTTTCGGCCCCCGTTGTGCTCTTAGGGTCCCGATGTGTTTATTTTTGGCTTCTGACGCACACTTGTGGGGCCCCAGTACAATTTTGGGGCTTCTGTACGATGTTTCTAGGTCCCAGAGCGGCTTTCGAGCCTTCTTTTCCGCCTGGGAGCCATCTCTCTTATCCAATGGCCTTTCTCTCCTATTTTAGGGGCCTCCTCGTTCATCATGGGGTCTCATTTCCAATTTTGTGTCGTTCTCTTCCGAATTAGGTGCCTCCTGCCACGTCTCTGGGTCATCCTTTTCTATCTCGGTGGAACCTCACCCGTTTGGGTCCTGCTTTTGCGTCTCCGAAACCTCATCTGATATCCACTGGCTTCTTTTTCCGTCTTAGGGCCTCCTCTCATATTCTGGGGTCTCCGTTCCAGTGTCCTTTGCAATCCTGGTTTCCTCCGTGCCATTTTTGACACTCTTGATTTCTGGGAACTCCTACCCTCTCCTAGGTGACTCCTTTTTCAAATTAGGGGCCTCCTCTCACGTCTTGGTAGCCTCCTTATCTGTGTTTGGAGCCTCATTATCCTCTTAGCAGAGTGCTTTTACGGCCTCCTTTTCGTCCTGGGGTCTCCTTTTTGTCCTGGGGGCTACCTCCCAATCTCTGTTCTACGTCTTAGGGGCCCCCTTTTCGTCCTTGGGTGCATCCTTTTCGTTCTGGGGGCCTCCTTTTCGTCCTGAGGGCCTCCTTTTAGTCCTGAGGGCCTCCTCCCAATCTCTGTTCTACGTCTTGGGGGCTTCCTTTGCGTCCTGGGGCATCCTTTTCGTCCTGGGGGCCTCCTTTTCGTCCTGGGGGCTACCTCACAATCTCTGTTCTACGTCTTAGGGGCCTCCTTTTCGTCCTCGGGGCCTCCTTTTCGTCCTGGGGCCTCCTTTTCGTCATGGGGGCCACCTCCCAATCTCTGTTCTACGTCTTAGGGGCCTACTTTTCGTCCTGTGGGCCTCCTTTTCGTCCCGGGGGGCCTCCTTTTCGTCCTGGGGACCTCATCCCAATTTCTGTTCTACGTCTTGGGGGCATCTTTTTCGTCCTTGGGTGCATCCTTTTCGTCCTGGGGGCCTCCTTTTCGTTCTGGGGCATCCTTTTCGTCCTGGGGCCCCCCTTTTCGTCCTGGGTGCCTCGTCCCAATCTCTGTTCTACGTCTAGGGGCTTCCTTTTCGTCCTGGGGGCCTCCTCCCAATCTCTGTTCTACGTCTTGGGGGCCTCCTTTTCATCCTTGGGTGCGTCCTATTCGTTCTGGGGTCCTCCTTTTCGTCCTGGGGGCCTCCTTTTCGTCCTGGAGGCCTACTTTTAGTCCTGGGAGCCTCCTCCCAATCTCTGTTCTACGTCTTGGGGGCCTCCTTTGCGTCCTGGGGGCATCCTTTTCGTCCTGGGGGCCACCTCCCAATCTCTGTTCTACGTCTTAGGGCCTCCTTTTCGTCCTGGGGGCCTCCTTTTCGTCCTGGGGTCCCCCTTTTCGTCCTGGGGGCCTCCTCCCAATGTCTGTTCTACGACTTGTGGCCTCCTTTTCGTCCTGGGGCCTCCTCCCAATCTCTGTTCTACGTCTTGTGGCCTCCTTTTCGTCCTGGGGCCTCCTCCCAATCTCTGTTCTACGTCTTGGGGGCCTCCCTTTCGTCCTTGGGGCTTCCTCCGAATCTCTGTTCTACGTCTTGGGGGTGCCTCCTTTGCGTCCTGGGGACATCCTTTTCGTCCTGGGAGCCACCTCCCAATCTCCGTTCTACGCCTTAGGGGCCTTCTTTTCGTCCTGGGGGCCTTCTTTTCGTCCTGGGGACATCCTTTTCGTCCTGGGGGCCTCCTTTTCGTCATGGAGGCCACCTCCCAATCTCTGTTCTACGTCTTGTGGCCTCCTTTTCGTCCTGGGGCCTCCTCCCAATCTCTGTTCTGCGTCTTGGGGCCTCCTTTTCGTCATGGAGGCCACCTCCCAATCTCTGTTCTACGTCTTAGGGGCCTTCTTTTCGTCCTGGGGACCTCATCCCAATCTCTGTTCTACGTCTTGGGGGCCTCCTTTTCGTCCTTGGGTGCATGCTTTTCGTCCTGGGGGCCTCCTATTCGTCCTGGGGGCCTCCCTATTCGTCCTGGGGGCCTCCTTTTCGTCCTGGTGGCCCTTTTTCGTCCTGGGGGCTTCCTCCCAATCTCTGTTCTACGTCTTGGGGCCTCCTTTTCGTCCTGGGGCCGTCCTTTTCGTCATGGGTGCCTCCTTTTCGTCATGGGGGCCTCCTTTTCGCCATGGTGCCTCCTTTTCGCCATGGGGCCTCCTTTTGGTCATGGGGGCCTCCTCCCAATCTCTGTTCTACGTCTCTTATAGAGACCTGATTATATTTCCTGGGGGCCTCGTCAGTCTTGAGGCCTCATTGACAGCATGATCTTCTGTCCCGTGGGCCTCCTTGCTCACCTTTTTTGCTGTGCATTTGCGGATAGGGGCCTCCTCAAATTTCAGGGGGGGGACGGCGCCCCCCCAGTTTCACGGCAGGGGGGCGATGGCCCCCGCTGCCCCTCCGGTGGCGACGCCCTTGGTCGCAGGCCATGTCAAGTGGATGCATTCGAGTGACTCCAAGAATACACATTTTTACTATGAACAAGGGCATTAGAGTACCATAAATCTTAGTGTTGGTCGATGCATGTATTAGATGGCAACAATTATACAATCTGAACTTGGTGTCGCCGAGTCAAATGAGGTCATCTGAGAAGATGTCAAATTTCCGACCGCTTGTGGTGAGTCTGATTGCCGACCGCTTGCCGCACCGCTGATGTGACCACAGTCACTGGCGGATCTAGCCCACCGGTTGGGGGGAGAACTTTCGGTGTACGGCGTCAGCCTCCCCTCCCCCTCCCAGGGGGAGGGGGAGGGGGAGGCTGACCAAACAATTATAACAAAATACCTTTTAAAATTGGAGATTATTTCACCCGGAACGCTATTTTTTTACCTCAGCAAAGGTTACTGCATTTTAATTCAGTTTACTTTTGTTGGTTTGGGGGGGGGAAAGAGACACTATGCCCCCCCTTTGAAGCGCTTGGGGGGGCATGGCCCCCTGGATCCGCCAGTGACCACAGTTGGCTCAATGTATCTGACTATCTCTGTTACCACAGGATTATCTCTCACTGGGTAACCGCTGGTGTAATCAGGGGCGGATCCAGGAATTTTTATGGCGGTGCTGTCTGTAGGGGTATGACTGCAGACTGATTTTAAGCACATGTTTCAAGTTCAATAGGGGCTGCACTCGATAGTTCTATAGGGGTGTCTTTTGTATCCATAGGGGCGCTTTTTCCGCTGAGAGTGGCGCGTTTGGTTGAATAACATGAGGGGGCTGCACTCGAGCGTCTTGGAGGGGCGCCTTTTTCAAGTCAGCCAGGCGTCATTCTCCATGGCAGGCGAAGTGTATTCCACCAGTTGCCATCCTCCTGTATCCGTCAATGAGCGCAATGTCTGTTTGTTTGTAATCGACGTCGCATCCCAAAAGGGAACACGTCTCGACCACCCACATCTTAGATGAGTGACGCACCCAGGTTCTGGCTGGGCAGACTTGTAATTGGCAGACCCAGCCGGCCAGTTTAGAGGAAGGGAGGGAAAGTGGGGCTAGGGGAACAAGGATGCTTGTGTTCAACAATTGCTCGGATTTAGATACCTTACGTTTTGAGTAGGATTACAGAACACATATCTTGTAAAATTTGCTTAGAATTGGATTAAAAAAAAACTAAAAAAGGCAACATCATTTCACGTTGCCTAGCGTTTTACGGCCTCCTCTTAGAAAAGTCTACTAAAATGTCCTCTAAAATGAGGTCGTTTTGTCACATGACGTCTCAGCGTCCAGCCACTTACATACCATAGTGGCGCTAGCGGACGTTGTCGTTGGTTGCACCCCTTCCAAACCCGCAGATAAATTGAACATCAACCCTATAGCATGGGCAGCGCACTATACGGCAGACATGTCGCCCAAAAACTTAGAGAATTTCAGATATTGTGCATGACGTTCCATGTGTAGGCAGGTTCGTTTCGCGTGACAGTGTCAGTCCAGGAGTTGCCTCGATTGTGCGGTAACTGGTTCTCAATTCGACCTTCTCTCACCCGACAAGTCATTGAATTCAACAACCATGAATGCCCTTGTATTGACCGGGCTGATTATTAAGCAATGCGGCAAATACTTCAGCAACCGTTTCAACAGTTTTCGCAGTCACCGGTGAGGGACAACCGTCCAATGTCTTACCGGGTCGGCCGCTCGACAACATCTCGCCCCCGCCGCTACTCTGCTACGACTCCTGGCTACATGTTGATCAAACGATGTTCAGTTGTATAATTATATTAAGCACACAAACTGAATGCTCCTGGATTTAACATGGAATCACACCGAAAGAATACAGTCAGTATAACGCAGAACTAGGTTATGCACGTGTAGATCAGGTCGGTCCCGACATCCTCCCCAGTTTTCTACTTGAAAACTCTAATACGAACTGGGCACGTCTACGCCTGACGCATGGACCACCAGTGACCACGTCACGTCACTCAACGCCGATCGCGCCGCTTATGATTGATCAAACAGGTCGCCACCGCAGACCATCCCCGTACGTCGATCGGACGTCGATCGGTAGATTACTCCGTCACATAGTCATTCAAGTAAGCCGGTGGTCTCCGTTGTCGCCGAGGCCTCGTGGGCGTGGACACGGGCGAAGGCTCCCGGTGCGGACGCAGTCGAGGTGACGGAATGCCGGCGGCTGTGGGCGGCGTGGCGGGCGCATCTCGGTGTGTCAGTGCCGTCCTGGGCGTCACGTCTGCGGGTGACGCGCACCGTCGCGCGGCAGCAGGCGTCGCGGGTGTGACGGTCTGCTCGTGGTCGGGCGCAGGCGGACCGTCGGCGCCGGGGTTGGGGCCCGTCCACTGGGCAGCCTGCGGCAGCTGTGAGAGAGGCTGATAGCGATCGACGCGGGCCAGACTTTGGATGGGTCTTAGGTACCGCCTGTTACGCAGTCACCCGCCCCGAACCGTGTACCTTGATGAGATACTGGTCGTGAGGTTTGGCCTCCACCACTACGCCGGTTCTATCCCAGCGCTTGGAGTAAGCCCCCGTCTGGTTTTGCAGCAGCACTGTGGCGCCTGGCGTCAGCGGTGCTAGCGGATGCGCGTGGTGTCCGAGGTCGTCCGCTTGCTTGGCGAACCTCAGCCTGAGCGCCTCTTCTTCGCGCACCCACGTCTCGCGCCAGACGGGATGGACCGCGGTGCTGGTGAACACCTGCGTCTTCGGTGCGATGGGTAGAAGATCACGCAGATTCCTGCCGAAGATGATTTGCGCTGGTGACATGCCGGTCTCGAGATCTGGAGTATTGCGAAACTGCAACAAGCCGGCCGCCACAGCCTCCGTGTCGATCCCTCCATGTACGTCTGTCTGCGACGCCAGGAGGCGTTTTATATACTTGACGGCAACCTCCGCTCTCCCGTTTGATTGCGGGTGGTAAGCGGATGACAAGCGATGTCGCACGCCCCAGCGCTGCAGGAGGGCGACCGTCTCCTTCGCGGTGAACTCGGGCCCACCGTCCGTGCTCAGCTCCTCAGGCACGCCGAAGGTCGCGAAGTAGTTTATTAGGGCCCTGCCGAACCCCGGTGCGCCGGACAGAGAGGCGACGATGTGTGGCCAGCCGCTGAGCGGTCCACCACGACCAAGTATCCGATGCCGCGCAACACACAGAAGTTAGCGGCTATGGCCTGGAAGGGTCTCGTGGGTACAGGTGGCTGAGCCGGCGGCATGTGCGGCTGGGAGAGCGACATTCTCCAGCAGTCGTGGCATGTGGAGCGCGCGCTCTCTATGTCCTTGGAGATGCCCGGCCAGAAGACTACTCCCTGCACCCTACGCATCATCTTGCTCACGCCCTGGTGTGCCGCGTGGAGCGCGCGCAGCACCTCGTTGCGTAGAGTTTGTGGCACCAGGACTCTGTCGTCCAGCATGATGACCTCATCTACTTCGACAGCCTGTCACGGTACTGTCAGTACGGTTTAAGAGCTTCGGGTACGTTGTCGCGAGATGGTGGAAACCCGGATTGGATAAGCTGGGTGAGCTGCTGGAGGACACCATCCCTGTGTGTGCTCTCTTTAACACGCTCCCATGTTACCGCCCCGAGCGCGCCCGTGCAGGATTTCGCCGCGGCGACGACGGTAATCTCCAGGTCGTCGTCGGCGTCCGCCCAGACGCGGAAGGCGGCCAGGACGTCCCGGCTGGTCCTGCTGTCAAACTGGGTCGTGTCTGATTGGTATATTGATGCTGCGTCCGCCGCCGGGATATCCTTGCCGGGCACGTGTACGATCTGGTACCTCCACATCAGCGTCCGTTGCTTCAATCAGAAAAGCCTTGGGTTTTGGATGTCGTCAAGTGCCCGGTTTCCGAGAATCTTCACTAGCGGCTTGTGGTCGCTCGCGATGATCAAGTCACGGCAGCCCATCGTGAAGAAGTAACTGGGCCTAAGCCACCGCGAGGGCCTCTCCTTCGACTGGAGCGTAGCGCTTTTCCGCGTCTCTGAGGAAGCGTGAGCCGGCCAGCGTCGCTCGCCATCCATTGCGACAGCAACCGGGGGTCAGTGAGGCACAATCGCAATGCTTCTGGTGGAGCCAGTACCCCACGCCAGTGGTGGACCAGTCAGGGCTGATGCAATTCCGGCGGCTAGGGTCGAATATCTCGACTCCCTCTTCGATCTCCCTGATGATAGCCGCCTTGGATTTCCGGAAGGCCTCGTCCAGGTCTGGGCCTCACCGAAATCCGACCTTTGGACTCAGCAGGGGCCTGAATGGTGTCATCAGTTCGGTGGTTCTGCCGTAGTGCAACACCTGGTTCACGAGGCCGCCGAACCATGCCCGTATGTCGGTGACGTTGGTGGGTGTCGGGAATGTGGCGATGGCGTCCAGGTATTTGGGCAGGGGCTTTACTTCTGTTGCCGTGACCCGGAACCCCGCGAAGTCAGCATCGAGCGACGAGAATTGGAACTTGGCAGGGTTCAGTATTACACCGTTCTTTCCCACCAGCTCGAGGTAGTCGACGACGCGCCACCAGTGCACCGACAGGTCCTTATCCAACATGATGGTGTCGTCGACGCACTTTGACTTCCTGGGCACGTCCGCGATGATCGCGTCGTATCGCTCCGTGTAGACGTCCTGAGATGCGAGGAATCCCATGGGGGCACGCCGGTAGCGGAACTTGCCCTGCTCCGTCAGGAATGTAATCTTATGCCGGTCTTCAGGCCTGATCTCGATGGAGTGGAACCCGTTCCAGGCATCCGTGACGGTCTTGAAGGTCCTGGCGGGATGGCTCTGGCCTGTTTGGCGGGCGGGACGGTGTGATGCGTCTCGCGTACGCTGTGGCGGTTCAGTGGCTGCATATCGACGGTGCGACGAGCGGCGCCGTCTGGCTTGGGTGTCAGCACCATGCTGTGCAGCCAGGTCACAGGCGTGTTGGGTGGCACACGCTCGATGACGCCCAGAGCTACGTCCTTCTCGAGCTGCTGCGACACTTCCTCTTGCCAGTGCACTGGCACGTTTGGGGGTCTCCTCGTCACAACCGGCTGCACGCCGGGATCGACCCTGACCTCCATTGGGGGCCCAGTCATCGCGGGGAGTGGCTGGTGTGGGCACGTGTTGAATGTCGACGACGCATACCTCCTCAGCAGCCATGCTTTCATGCAGGCCGAATTCTCCGGCGTAGTTTTGACGGGCAGACTCATAGGGCGACCGGGCGGCGCAGTGCGGAGCGGGCATCCGCAAGCCGCCAACCGGGTGTGACAGAGTGTTTCCCGATCAAACGAGCTCGCAGTAGCTGCTACTGTCGCGCCAACCTTCGGGAACTCCTGTCCCAACACACCGAGCTGCGTCAGTGCCGTCCTGCTCAGGTAAAAATGGTTCGTGGAGTTGGTGACGTAGACCATTGCGGACGTCCCGAACAGCCGGCCATGCGAGTCGCACCCAGACAGCTTCCGGAACACGATGCCAACACGTTGATCTCCTCACTGTTCGCGGCGATGATGCGCTTGGTGACACGAGCCAGGTGCTCCCTGCGCAGTCCCAGCTTGTGTAGAACGGGCGGCGACGGCGTTGACGCTGGCGGATCTTCGGGGTGGACTAGGGAGCCCCAACTTGGTGTAGGCTCCGCCGTCAATCTCAGCCTTCAGCTCGAACGTCGGGTGCGGACACGCCCGCCACCCGCGCAATCCGTCGAACACGTAGTGATCCGTGATGGAGATGAATCCCCATGTCCCCGATTCACGCTGTTCACCGAGGGCGGGGGGAGGGGGGGGGGGCGCCACTGGGTTCAGTCTGGATAGCGGCAACATAATGGAACATGGCTTCTACGGGGCCACCATCTGATCCGCGGTCGGAGTCGGCAAGAGGAGGTACGCGATGTCTGCGATTTGACTTCTTCCAGCATTCCAGGCACGTTGTAAACTCCTTCAACTTTCCTCTTATCCTGCCGAACTGAGGTGTGAGGCAGCCGCACCTGCATCTGAATCTTCTCTTCAGTTTCTCTTGTTCTTCGTAGCATTGCGGTGGCTTATGGGTTTGCCGTCCCTCCTTGTAAGTGCTTGCCGCCACGCGTGGACCGTCTGTTGACATGGCCCGTGCGGCTGTTTCCTTGCTGTCCACCAGTGCGACAGTTTCTCCGAGGGTCTTGCTATCTATATCCTCGGTCCCGAGTACTTTTTTTCTTATCTCGTCATCCGCCAAACCGTTCAACAGCACCATCCGGACGATTTCGTCTGTGTAGTCCACACTCAATATGCCGGTACACTCTGCGGAGCTGCACTGGGCCGTCTTAGTCCACTGGCACACATGCGCCAGGCCGCGGAGACGTGCTACATATTGGCGCACATGTTCCCCTCCTTCCTGGTTGGCGTTGAGTAGTGTGGCTCGTCTGGCACTGAGTGCTACGTTGAGGACTGCCAGTCGCTTCATGGCGCCCTTGACGTCCTCTGCGCGTTATTGTTGGCGATGTCGAGGTCCTTACGGAATAGAGCTGACTCTAGCTCCGACTCGCAACATGCAAGCAACTGAGTGGTTACCTGCCCAAAGCCATGTCAGTGCTATTACTGAACACCCCCCATCGCCGAGTGAAGGCCACCCAGTCGTCTTCCCCGATACCCTGCTGTAGGGATGGACGGTTGATTTTCGGGCGCCTCTGGCGCACGCTCGACTCGTGTACGTTCGTCTGATGAAGTTGCATCAGGGCCAGTGGCGTCGCCACGAAATTCTTCCAGGGGGGGCAATGTTGATAGGGGGCCTCCTGCTCCCCGAAAAGGGGCCTCCACTGTGTTAGGGCCTCCTCTTGCTTTTTTAGGCTCTTAGTATGGTTCCCGAATGGGAACATGATTTCATATTGATGTCTTGTTTGTTCTTGGCATGGTATATAATTTACGCAAAGCGCAATAGCAAGAATCTTTTTTTTCGCTGAGAACCGAGCCATACCAGGGTATAAATAAGCAAATGTAGATAAATACGTCAGTGCCAAAACAAACCAATATCTTTATGCTTTACCGACGAGAAGAATCTTCCCGCTGGCCTCTAGATTGTAGCGAGCTGGTGGGGCTCGTGCTGAGCATATATTAAAGATATCTCCCATTGATCAACCTACTTCTTTGTTCACCAAGTTTAACTGAATATAGCTAGGTTCATCACTACTGTTAGTCATTCCCACCAGCTTGATCTCATTGTTGGCGGTGATAACAAATAACTCACAGATTTTACCGGGAGCCGCAGCACTGGTGTATTCCGCTTGCTTGTCACGGTAAGAGTCCGAACAAAGAGCCAAAACAAACCGAGGACACCTTCGGTCTGGCCGTCACCGAGCTGCCAATTATATGGCAGCACAATCCACGTCACATAGCCCGGTTCTTCCACATACTCCCCACTTGAAATGGTACGCCAACATTTCGGAAATCAAAACTCATCCGCAGAGGCCCTCATCAGGCACGCACGTAACTCTCAGCTTTCATCACACCCGCACACGGTTCCTTGATACAAACACTTGAACACTTCAATCACTAGTCCGGTTCGTCACTGTCCTCAGCCGGCGATGCTTCGAGCGCGAACAACTTCCGGATCGGTCGTCGAGTCTCAAATCCACGCATGAGTACAATAGCAGCACGAGAGCGTCCGTCACCACCGCGCAATAACGAGGTCACACGCGCCAGCGGCCACCGGCCGCGAGGTCCTTCTCCGTGCACCAGAACAACGTCACCCACTTGGGGCAGGCGGTTGGGTCGACCCCTTGGCGAGACGTTCCAAGTTCTCAACGCTTCCAGATACTCAGTGGTCCAGCGTGAGATGAGGTGATCGCACACCCGCCTCCGGTGCCTCCATGCCCTGGAGACTGATGTAACAGTGAGGGATGGACACAGGACTCCGCGTATGGTGGTAACGCCGAAAAGGAGATGAGCGGGGGTGATCACATCTTCCCCATTTCCTCCGGTTAAGGGACGGAGGTTCAAATAAAATGCAAGTTCATACAGGGTGACAGCCAGTGCCTCAAAGGTCAGGTGAGACAGGTGAAGGGTTACACGGAGAGCACTCTTCGTGACGCCAACCAATCGCTCCCAGAAGCCTCCCCACCACGGGGCTGCTTCAGGGATATAACGCCAGGTCACTGCTGGAGGGATGAGGTTCTGAACAGCATGGAAGGTTCTCGCGTTATCACTAAAGATCAAGGCTGGTGTACCCCGCAGGGCAAAGAATCGCCTGAGGGCAAGGACAAGGTCAGCAGTGTTCTGTGACTGAACAAGCTCTAAATGTACCGCTCTTGACGTGGCACATGTAATCAGTAGAATCCACACCTTCCTCCCAGTGTCGATATACAAAGGTCCAAAGTAGTCCATACCGACCTTGGCGAAAGGACGGCACGGCTCGGTCCTGAATCGTGGCAGCGCTCCTTCTGGAGAGCGGTAGGGCAGACCTCGGTACCGACGACACCTGCGACAGGATGTCACCACACGTCTGACCGTCTGCCTACGCACCAGGTATTCTGCCGAGAGCAGCGCGAGAGTCACGCGCGTACTCTGATGGAAACATCTACGATGTGCTGCATCCACGATCAAATGGGTGATGTGCGACGTATTTGGAAGGATGATCAACGGTTCCTCCCCTGTCCGCGGCACTGCCACCAAGAGGCCTTGGTCACTAAGTTGTGGATGGAGCCGAGAGATGGTTGAACCTGCCGGCAATAATGCAGGACAGCGAATGGATGCTAGCTCTCTGGAGTATGCGTCCGCCTGAGCCTCTCCGATCCAGTAGTGCAGCGCTCGTCTTCTTTCCTCCGAGGTTAGTGCACCGGTTTTCCTGCGCGCTTTGGACGTGCGACAATTCTCGATGAACCGGTACACCCAAGCGGTTCGGTTCACAACCTGTTTGAGTGCGGAGCATGTTGCGACATCAAACAGACAACTATCACGTTGAACGGACTGCATCGTCGTGTGGACGTCTGTGGTCAGATCTTTTACACGTTTCGTCTCCTGACTTGCCTCAGAACCCTGTTTGAAGCAGTCAAACTTGACAGAAGAGACTTGGACGACAGTGTCAGGGCTGGACCTGATGAAGACAGGCCCTTTCCACCACATCTCGCAGCTCTGCATCGCCGACAGCGTCGTTCCCCGGGTGCCAAGATCCGCGGGGTTATCTTCTCCTCGGACATGCCGCCACTGCTTTTGTCCAGACAGCTGCAATATGGCGGTGACACGGTTCTGAACAAACACCTTTAGCGGTTTGGTGCTGTGAAGCCAATACAGCACGTCCATCGAATCCGTCCAGTATGTGATTTGAGGTTCTGTAATCTTCAATGTTTGCCCGACAAAGTCCATGAGACGAGCGCCAATAAGCGCCGCCATCAGCTCCAGCCTGGGAACCGTGAGGGTGCTGTCAAGGGGAGCCAGTCGAGCTTTTGCAATCAGAAGATTGGACTCTGTACCATTTACGGTGTAGATCGCAGTACAGTACGCCCTCCTTGAGGCGTCACAGAACACGTGGAAGGTCAGTGCAGACGTGGATGTACAGACGGCGCGAGGGAATGAAGCCTTCTCGTTGGCTGTACCCAAACACCACACTCTCACCTTCTCTTGAATAAGCGATGGCAACTTCTCGTCCCACGCCTCAGCCGCAGTCTCCCTCCATGCCTGCTGGAACAGAAACTTGCCACCAATGAGCCATGGAGACAGCAGTCCAAGGGGGTCGAACGGTTTGGACACCGCTGCTAGCAACTGGCGTTTGGTGATTGGATTCCCCAGGTCGGGCACAGTCACAGTGAGACGATCTGTGGTTGTGTTCCAAGTCATTCCAAGTACTTTGGCTTCAGGTGTAAAGTCTCCTGTGGTCCGTACCTTGTGCAGGTCCATACCTCCCTCAGCGAATATCTCGACCACCCTGTCCATATCTTCTTTGGCATCTTGTTCACTGTCATGCGTCGTGCAAATATCATCCATATACAACCCCGCCTTCAGCTTCAGACAGAGCCGATTGTCAGAGTGGTGGTACCTGTCAAGGTGAGTAGAGATGGTTTGCAGCAACATGAATGGAGAACAGCTGAGCCCAAACGGAACTCGTCTGAACCTGAAACATTTGCCAGCCCACAGCAATTGCAGATACTTGCGGTCAGTTGGCGTGACCGCAACTTGGTGGAAGGCAGCACGGATGTCTGCCTGACAGGCAACAGCACCGTTTCTAAAATGGAGCACAACAGCAGGCAGGTGCTGGAGAAGGTTGACTCCAGGGTCCAGGTAGTCATTCAAGCTCCTGCCAGTGGCATCCTCAGCTGAACCATCAAAAACAATTCTTAATTTACCATTTCGGTGTAGTCCTCGGTGTGGTAAGAAGAAGGCAGTGGGGGACTCTTCCACTGGCGATGACTCGATGATTGCATCTTGCTGTAATGTGGTGATGTACTTATCATACTCATCTTTCTGGGCTGGTTCCATTCTGTCCACCAATCGCTTAGAGCGTGCATAGGCTGCTGGCCGGTTGCTGACAGGCCGTTGATCTGTCGCCCACAGGAGGCCCATCTCATACTTCTTCTCACTGGAATTCCACAGTGGCAGAGGATGAGATCTCTCTTCTAGCTGAGAGTCTGTAACACCCACAGCATCCAGGGTCCACATCTGCTCCACTTGTCGGCTGCAACGATATGCATAGCGAGTAGGTTGTGGGGTGATGGGAGAATCATCTCTGCCATGAATCACATGGCCAAAGATGGTGTCAACAGCTCGCAAATGTTCTGTCAATGCCACCTGCTCCCACAGCACAACTGAATAGAGCTGATCTGCCCCAATCAGTATATCCACAGGGCCACCTGCAAAGTCATCAGCAAGACACAGCTGTGGATCGTAGGTAACAGATGGCAGCTGGGATGGGGTTGGCTGGGAGCAGAGGCGATCAGTCTTCCACAGTTGAAGCTGATGTTGCTCCCCCACCGTGACGACTCCTGAGACCAACCTGCACCCTGTCATACTCATGGGCTTCTTCTCCCCTCTCTTGGAAACCTAGGCAAGCAAAAGTTCCTGTTTCAACCACCAGGAGGCCCAGCAAGGCTGCTGCAGACGACCGAATGTAAGACGCATCCGAGCCCCCATCAAGTAGAGCTCTCAACATGCATGATCCCCTTGGTCCAGTAGCTTCTACCAGTGCCGTCTGTACAAAACATTTGCCGTTTCGAGAGCGTGAGCTGTTGCATTGCTGCAAACTCAGACCAGCATTAGGTGGGAGGGAACTCGGGTCAGCTGACTGGCTGTGGATGAGGTGGTCATTTGAGTGATCAGGCACACAAAGCAGGTGTGATTCACAATCAGCTGAGAACAGGTCAGACTCAGGGTGTGAGGTTGTCAGGTAGCAAGTAGGCTGTACACCGGGATAAACACTGGAAAATGGAGCAACACATGCATTGGGGTTAGCGCAGATTACATCATCTGCAGCCACACCAGGTGCTGCTGGTGCCTCAACTGAAGGTAGTACCAGTTGGTGGCTGCACATGTTGGTAGATACACCAGTGGGTATAGTAGCTTGTGCAGCAGTTGCCAGAGAAGCATGCACCAATGCAGTACTTGCAGGTGTGGTGCTGACCAGTCCTCTCTGCTGGTGTACTGCTGCAGCAGATGACCTGTCTCCTCTAGAAGGTGGTGGTTTCTGTTGATGGGTTGACGAGAAATGAAGTGATGAATGATGAGCTTCTCCGCACAGGGGGCAGTTCACACTTCGACAATCACGAGCATGATGGGGGCCGAGGCACTTAAAGCAAACACCAGCCTTTCTCACAGTGTCCCAACGAGCAGCAACATCCTGTTTCTTGTACATGTAGCAGGCAAGCAGTCCATGCTTCATTTTGTTACAAGCTGCACAAATCCAGTTGCGGGTAGTACCTGGCCAAGTGCTCCGACCACATGCTGCATTAGCATCTTGTAGGGATATCAAGCTTGCTGCAACTGAACATCCAGAAGTAGGCTTAGGTGGTGGTCTTATGGCTGCTGTGGAGAGGACATGCTGCTGTGCTGCCTCCTCCTGTATCTGCACCTCCTGTTGAAGAAAACTGAGGAGACCCTCAAAGGTGTCAGGGATTCCAGAAGCCTTTCTATGACCCCACTCCACTCTCCAGCTCTGAGGCAAACGGTCCAGTACAGCAGGCTGCAGCAGGACGGAGTATGCTGCAGGGGTCACCTCAAGGGACTTGAGGCCCCTCACATTAACGACAATGGTATCTACGAACTTCCGCAGAGCGGCCAAGTTTTTATCATCAGTGGCAGGTGATATCGTTAAAAGCTGTCTCAACAGCATCTGTTGCCTACTCATGATTTGCTCAAAGCGGCTCTTCAAAATCTCAATTGCCTCATTGTACCCTGCTGAGGTCACCGGTAAACCCTCAATGGCACAATAGGCAACGCCTTTCAGTTGTCCTTTCAAAATGACAAACTTCTCAACTGCGGCATATCGGTGGTTACCGTGAACTGCCACTGTATACATCTCCCAAAACTCTGGCCATCTCATAATATCTCCATTGAAAACGGGCAATTTGAAGTCAATCTGGAATTTCCCACCTGCTGAAAACGATGATGTCGATGCTGCTTCAAGACGAGCCAACACACGTTTTGCGCGGAAAATTGCCTCCTCCATTTTGTCAACATGTGCTGTTTCAGTCTGACGATCTTCTTCCTCCATCGCAAGTTCAATGGTAACGTCATTTAAACTACTGAAAAGCTTCTCTGCCACTACTATCTTGTATGCCAGGTCATCTTCATCACACGAGCTGCCACACATTTCTTTCAATTCTCCTACTATCTTGGTGGCTTTTCCTCTCAATACCATTCTCTTCTTCTTCAACTCCTCCATGTTTGTCTTCTTGGTCATACTGACAAACTCATTCAAACACGTGAAACTAAACAAGTACCTATTGGTGAACAAATATGAATCAGCGAGTATTGATGTGCAACTCGCATCCGGCCCGGAGGACCAATATGTTGGCGGTGATAACAAATAACTTACAGATTTTACCGGGAGCCGCAGCACTGGTGTATTCCGCTTGCTTGTCACGGTAAGAGTCCGAACAAAGAGCCAAAACAAACCGAGGACACCTTCGGTCTGGCGGTCACCGAGCTGCCAATTATATGGCAGCACAATCCACGTCACATAGCCCGGTTCTTCCACACTCATAAACAAACTTAAACGATCATTTCTCAGTCCCAGGACAACAATTTCACGAAGGTGACAACGAGAAGTGGATTGAATTGGTTTTCTGATCGTCATCTTAGGGATTTATTAATTTTTTTTATAACATTTGGTGCTGGCTGCAAGGCACTTGGCACACAAGCTAAACTAATAAATACTCCGCGAATAAATTCACGGCAAGAACAAGCATTGGACAACCATGCATCAATGGCAATGCAACAATGTAACAATGACAATGCATAAATAATGCAAAACCTTCGAATTCCACGCCGTCACGCCCATTGTTATCGCTGTGCTGTACCGTTTCGTAAATTATGTCGTTGAGAAGGTACTGAAGCTGGGAAGCTCTAATCATGCAGGCTGTAATCACAGAAGACAACTTTGTAGGAAGAAAATACATTTTAATACATCATTCCTCCCATTGAATATGGGCATCGGTGCTGTTTTGAATGCTTGTGAGGGGGAATTTACCCCCGCAATGTTGGCTTTGCTCCATGGGCGTAAGTTCTGAAAATTATTGGGAGACCAGTGACGCACCCATATTTGCGTGAAGGGGAGGGGGCAAACGTATTTGGAGGGGGTCCAACTACTGAATATAGTCTTCCGATTTCGACCACTATTTTGTCAAAGGGGAACTTTTTAAATTAAATAATTAGTGATCAACTGAATTATCCTGTGGAGGGGCCTAATCTACCACTATTGTTTCTGATTCGTCGGATTTCAACCCTAGCTCCCACAACCTGTTCAAATGTATTCTTTTGGTATTCCTTGACAAGTCACCTCGCACTGCTGACATTACACCTGCACAAATCACTTTAAAATGTAAAATTTTCCAATTTCAGACATTCCAGTTCATAGTGCCCGGTCGCCACGACGCCAACGTTAGTGCACGTGCACACCCATCTTGCGCATTCGGCGGATTCGCCACACTTCGTGCGATGCTACGGATTCTGCTGGGCCGCCTACGCTTTGTTAATTGCTGCCACATGATAGACTTGCGCCATATCTGACGTGATAAACTGCTTCGTATGGGCGTTCGCTGCGAAAATTCGATTAATTAAATTCGATCATTAGTTCCCTTCTTACCATATTTTATGGTGAAGAAATGCGGATACCCGCTGAGCTTTGATGCACCTCATATCGTTGATTAAACATGCTTCCAGGTTGGCTACCGAACCGAAGCCCTGCCTGAGTGTACTTCTTTGGACCCGTTTCGTATTTCTTCGTCTACGGATGTGTCTTAAGGCTCCAATTCATTTTTGTTAGAGGTCCAACGCATTTTCGAAACTCCTGCTCGTTTTAGGGTTTATTGCTTTTTGCGCACCGAATATCTGTTTTTTTAGTTGTCGGGGCGCTTTCAAAGATCTCGATGTGTTTACTTAGTGCCCGGTATTTTCGTTCGTGTTGGTATCATGTTGCTTTTTGCGGCCCCAGCCTCTTTTCAGGCCCTTGTGAGGTCATATGGCCCCTATGTGCCTTCAGAGCTTCCGGTGTTTTTTTTTTTTTTTTTTTTAGTGTTTCCGGTATATATATGTAGTTATGACTACAACGCATGTTTTCAGATCCTGCCGCTTTTTACGAGACTGCGCTTTGAGGGGCCAGTCGCATTTTCGGTCCCCGTTGTGCTCTTAGGGTCCCGCTGTGTTTATTTGGGGCTTCTGACGCACATTTGTGGGGCCCCAGTACGATTTTGAGGTTTCGGTGCGATTTTTCTGGGTCCCAGCGTGACTTATCACGTCCAGGCGCGTGGTTCCGGGACCCAACGCCAGTTATCTAGGTTCAACGCGATTTTTGTGGATCTCTTCTGAATTTTCTTTAACTTCCGAATCCCGCCACGATTTTTCGAGTCCCTGGTGCCATGTTTTTGTATCTCACCTCGATTTTCTTCGAGCTCCGGTATGTTTTTCGATGCCGTACGCGATTTGTCAAGGCATCTGATGACATGTTCGGTGCTCCAGAACCATTGTCCTGACCCGGACTTTTTTGCAATCCCTCCTGATTTTGGAGGGCTCCGGCTTTATTTTTCGGATACCGATGGGACTTTGGGGGTCACACGGTGCCTATGTGGGGCCATAGACGCCAATTGTTGGCAGCCCGACGTTAATTTTTGATGCCCAGACCAAATTTTTGGTACTACCGATGGGTCCGAGCGCGAAATTTTTGGTACTACCGAATTGTGGGTCCGAGCGCGAAATTTGGTGGGACCGGTTCGAGTTTGCGGGGCGCGTTGTACTTAGTTGTGACCCCAATGCGATCTTGGCGGTTCCTGTTGCAGATTTACGTGCCTCGGAGCGAGTTTTCTGTGGCCCGACGTATTTACTTTGAGCCCCTACGCGAATTCTGGTGGACCGACGCGATTTTTTGTGGTCCCAGCGCGACTTTTGGGGGCCTCGGCTCGATTCTTGGGAGTATATCCCTCTTAGGAGGGAGGGGCCATTTGCCCCTTTGATATGTCACTGCGGCCACTGAAGTAGTTCTATTTTTTATATAGGTCCTTATGTGATACTTTTGGGTCCTGGTACGATTCTTCGGTCTCCAGGTGCGATTTTCTTCGATGCCCTGACACGTTTTTTTCCAGTGCCCAACGAGTTTTGCGGGGACTTTGACCCGATTTTTTGGGCGCAGAGTGACATTCTGGTTGATAATTGATTTTTGGGGCAGCAGAAACCTTTTGGGTCCAGGCACAACTTTTTTGGTCCCCAGTGAGATTTTCGAAGGATGCGACGCGACTCTTTTAGTCCAATGTAATCTTTTGTGTCCCGACGTCATTTGCTTGGATCCCTAGCGCGAGTTTTAGCGACCTCGACACTTTGTGGGTGTTCAATACGTTTTGGATGCTTTTGGTGTCATTGTTGGGGCCCAAGAGTGATTATCCATGTCCAGATTGTTTTTCGTTGCCCCGGCTTCATTTGTGTCCAAATGATACTGTTGGGGAACGGTACGACTTATCGTGCCCCTAGCGTGATTTTCATGATCCGGGCGTGAATTTTTGGTACCCATAGGCTCAGCGAGATTTTCAGGGGCCCCGGCCGGATCTTTGTGGGCCCATGTCGTGATTTTCAAGTACCCCGGCACGACTCCTGCCATTTCAGATGTTTCTAGAAAATCATAGACCTCCTCTCGCGTCTTAGGGGTCTCGTCTCATTTCCTGGAGCTTCTTTACCGGTTTTGGACGTCTTCTCGTCCGTCCTACCCCCCTCCATATTCAATGGTCCTCCTCTCCCGTTTTGGAGGACCTCCTCCCACATCCTGGGGCCCCTTTAACATGGCATGGGACTTCCTCTCATGTTCCAGGGGCATCCTCTGCCAAATTAGTGGCCTCCTGTCACGCCTCGTGGGCCTCCTCCTTTGTCCTCGCAAAGCTTACCCGTCTTGAGGGATCTTCAATTTTGGAAACCTCGCCTCCTTCCATACCTGCTACCTACCACTCCCATTTTAAGGGCCTTCTCTCATTTCCTGGGAATTCCTTCCGGTCGTCGGGGCCTCATTCGGCCCTGGAGACCTCCTACTCCATCTCGAGGGACTCCTCTCGAGTCCGGCAGGGGCCTCCTTTTCTCTTCTGGAGGCGTTCTTTTTCAAATTAGGGGCCTCCTCTCACGTCTTCGGGCCTCCTGTTCTGCGTTTTGATTCTATCTTTGCCCATTTTAAGGTTGGCCTCTTATCTCCTGGGGGACTCCTGTTCTCTCTTAGGTGCCTCCTCTTCCAAATTACAAGCAACCTTTCCTATCTCAGTTACCTTGTCAATTCCTGGTGACCTTCTTACCCGTATTGAAGCCTTCTTTCTCGCCTGGGAGCCATCCCTCTTATCTAATTGCCCTTCTCTCCTTTTTTAGGAGCTTCCTCGTTCATCATAGGTTCTCTTTTCCAATTTTATATCGTTCTCTTCCGAATTAGGTGCTTCATGCCACTTTTCTGGATCATCCTTTTCTATCTTGGTGGAACCTTACACGTTTTGGGGACTGTTTTTGCGTCTCCGAAACCTCATCTCATATCCACTGGCTTTCTCTTCCGTCTTTGGGCCTCCTCTCATTTTCTGAGGTTTCCCTTCCGTATTGGGCCTCCTTTGCAATCATGGGGGCCTCCTTTGCAATCCTGAGGGTCGCCTTTGCAATCCTGGGGCCACCTTTGCAATCCTGGGGGCCTCCTTTGCAATCATGTGGGCCTCCTTTGCAATCATGTGGGCCTCCTTCACAATCCTGCGGGCCTCCTTTGCAATCCTGGTGGCCTCTTTTGCATTCCTGGGGCCTCCTTTGCAATCCTCGAGTCCTCCTTTGCAATCCTGGGGGCCTCCTTTGCAATCCTGGGGTCTCCTTTGCAATCCTGCGGCCTCCTTTGCAATCCTGCGGCCTCCTTTGCAATCCTGTGGGCCTTCTTCGCAATCCTGAGGGCCCCCTTTGCAATCCTGGGGGCATCCTTTGCAATCCTGGGGGCCTCCTTTGCAATCCTGGAGTCCTCCTTTGTAATCCTGGTGGCCTCCTTTGTAATCCTGGGGCCTCCTGTGCAATCATGTGGCCTCCTTTGCAATCCTGGGGGCCTCCTTTGCAATCCTGGAGTCCTCCTTTGCAATCCTGGTGGCCTCCTTTGCAATCCTGGGAGCCTCTTTTGCAATCCTGTGGGCCTCCTTTGCAATCATGGGGCCTCCTTTGCAATCATGGGTGCCTTCTTTGTAATCCTGGAGGCTTCCTTTGCAATCATGGGAGCGTCCTTTGCAATCCTGGGGCCTCCTTTGCAATTCTGGTGGCCTCCTTTGCAATCTTGAGGGCCTCCTTTGCAATCCTGGAGTCCTCCTTTGTAATCCTGGGGGCCTCCTTTGCATTCCTGGGGGCCTCCTTTGCAATCCTGGAGTCCTCCTTTGTAATCCTGGTGGCCTCCTTTGCAATCCTGGGGGCCTCCTTTGCAATCCTGGGGGCGTCCTTTGTAATCTTGGAGGCCTCCTTTGCGATCCTGGGGGCCTCCTTTGCATTCCTGGGGGCCTCCTTTGCAATCTTGGAGTCCTCCTTTGCAAACCTGGGGACCTCCTTTGCAATCCTGGGGGCCTCCTTTGCAATCCTGGAGTCCTCCTTTGTAATCCTGGGGGCCTCCTTTGCATTCCTGGGGGCCTCCTTTGCAATCCTGGAGTCCTCCTTTGTAATCCTGGTGGCCTCCTTTGCAATCCTGGGGGCCTCCTTTGCAATCCTGGGGGCGTCCTTTGCAATCTTGGAGGCCTCCTTTGCGATCCTGGGGGCCTCCTTTGCATTCCTGGGGGCCTCCTTTGCAATCTTGGAGTCCTCCTTTGCAAACCTGGGGACCTCCTTTGCAATCCTGGGGGCCTCCTTCGCAATCATGGGGGCCTCCTTTTCAATCCTGGGGGCCTCCTTTGTAATCCTGGAGGCCTCCTTTGCAATCCTGGGGGCCGCCTTTGCAATCCTGGGGCCTCCTTTGCAATCCTGGGGGCCTCCTTAGCATTCCCGGGGGCCTCCTTTGCAATCCTGGATTCCTCCTTTGTAATCATGGTGGCCTCCTTTGTAATCATGGGGCCTCCTTTGCAATCATGTGGCCTCCTTTGCAATCCAGGGGGCCTACTTTTCAATCCTGGGGGCCTCCTTTATAATCCTGGAAGCCTACTTTGCAATCCTGGGGCCTCCTTTGCAATCCTGGGGGCCTCCTTTGTAATCCTGGAGGCCTCCTTTGTAATCCTGGGGCCCCCTTTGCATTCCTGTGGGCCTCCTTTGCAATCCTGGAGTCCTCCTTTGCAAACCTGGGGGCCTCCTTTGCAATCCTGGGAGCCTCCTTTGCAATCATGGGGGCCTCTTTTGCAATCCTGGGGGCCTTCTTTTCAATCATGGGGGCCTCATTTTTAATCCTGGAGGCCTCCTTTGCAATCCTGGGGGCCTCCTTTGCAATCTGGGTTGAAAAACAGGGGTGTCGATTTTTGAAAAACATTGGGGGGCCGAAGTGCCAAAACACTAGACACCCCCCCCCCCCAAAAAAAAACTCATCGGATTTAGCCCACTATATTTTCAGATCTCAGAAATTCTGATTTCTTATTCGACGATGTGTATGTTTATGTTTATTCAGCATCCTCACCGACGGGGAAAATCGCCCAATAACTGGTGAAGTCACATAATTAAAAGAGCAGTGCTCAGTACATTTCAACATAACAACTCTTGGTTGGTCATTGGTTCTACGACACGTCGACCGTTGTGTCATATAGCGTCGCCAATCTCTCACGCCGATTGGTCGCGGGCGAAGAGTAGCGACAGGTGAGACTCGAACTCACCAACATAACAACTCTGAGTAATAGCATGCGACTGCAGTGCCATATAGTAGGCTCGGATCTATCGTCACCGTCACCGTCACTGTTACCCTCCTCCTCACTCCACACACCAACAAACACACACCGGCTTAAATAAAAATACTTCAGCGATCAGATGCAGGCTAAAACACACCGGCATTGATGAAGCATCAGAGCACAGCAGACCTGAACGGTAATGACGATGGGTGAAAGTATTTCCTTGGTGCCTAACGTTAGGGAGGGGAATTTTTCCATTTAGTACGCCACTGCGGCTGCTCAACGTGTTTTTTTCCGCAGATTGCACGATCGAGAGTAGAAAGGCCCTACGGATAATTTTCTTTCGGGACCCATTCTTAATTTTCCGGTGCTCTGGTCGATTCGATGGAGTCTCCTTGTAGTTTTTGTGGTGAAGTCTATTTTTATAAGCCCCCTGCAGGCTATTTTTGGAACCCGGTACGATTTTTCTGGCTCTCGGTGCGTTTTTTTCCGGTGCCCAAACAGGTTTCTTTTCCGGCGTCCGACGACTTCTTATTTTGTGGATCCTTGACGCAATTTTTCCGTCCGCAAGGTGACATTCCGGGTATATATTGGTACTTGGGAAGCCAGCTGCAACTTGTGGGGCTCCGGCACGACGTTTTGGCCCCAGTGAGATTTTCAAGAGAAGCGGCGTGAATTTGTTTTTGTCTAAGTGCGATTTTTGGGGCCCCGTCGTCACTTGTTGGGATCCCTTGCGGTGGCTACGACACGTTTGTGGGGGCCCAACAAGTTGTGTGGGCTTTTGGAGCTATTGTTGAGATCCCAGATTGATTGTCCGTGTCCGGACTGTTTTTCATTCACCCGGCTTCATTTGTTGGGTGATCTCAACGAGACTTTTAGAGCCCCGGTGGGACCTATCAGGCCTCTGGCGTGATTTTCAGGGGCCCGGGTGATAATTCTTAATACCCCAGTCTCGGCGTGATTTTCAGGAGGCCCCGGCCCGACCGTTTGTGGCCCCCGTCGTGATTTTCTTGAATCCCGGCACGACTTGTTTGCGGCCCCAACGTGATTTTCAGGGGCCCAGGTGCAAACTTTTGAGGCCCCAGCGTCATTATCGGGGCCCCTGCGCTACGTTTGGGGGCCCCGAATGTGATTTTTCTGAGCCCCGGTGCGATTTTTGGTCGACCGAGTGAAATTCTTAGGGAGCATAGCGCATTTTTTTCCTAAGCTCGGCGGACTCTTGGAGGCCCCACAACCTATCAGGACGGGGGGGGGTGAGGAAACTTCCCACAATTCCCCCTCCCCATTCAGTATGTCACTGTGCCATGCAATGATGCAACATAAGAATCCAGGAATAGTTCATCTGTTTCATCACACATGCGATTTCAACTCCCCAGTTATCCAGACAGTTTGAGGAAAGTCAAACATCTGCTACATGGATCAGCAAGGATGGATTGTAAGGCAACATGGATACCATGGAATTCCGGTCAGAGTAGTTATGCTACAATACATACCTTCTTCAACACACTGCTTTGGAGAAGGATGAGCTCCTGAAGTTTGGTCAGGGTTGGAGTTGGAGGTGGATGGAGCAACACTGTGAAGGACATACCATATGGTTCAAGAGACTTGTTTCCATTAACAATACAGGGGATGAAGTAACATTTTCATTGACTTCTATGGTTTTCATTGGCTTCATTGACTTCTATGGTGTCCTGAGTAAGCAGGACAATCGAGATGGGTTTCTGTTATATGCATTTTTTTTTTTTTTAAATAAGTTTCATCCGAGTTCTTGTTGGGCTGGCTTTATGAACCAGGGTCGGATTGCTAAGCAGAGCTTGTTGCGTGAACCCTGGCCCCACCACCCGATTCATTAATTCAAGTTAAACGGCAGAATTTTGACCGAAAGTTTAACGTGCCGTCAATGCACCGACACAGCCGCCCGGTATAAACAATGTTATAATGTAGCTTTTATACCCCAGTGAGAATGGTATGGATTCACTCATCAGTGAATTTGCAAACATACTGATGTATCAGTTAACACCAATGCAGGGAGCTATGTGATCAACATGGTCTGTGCCCTAAAGCCCAAATAACTAAGTAACAATGCAGGGAATCTGCTGCATAACAGTTTGACCATAAATTAGCCATGATATATGGCATCATACTTCCCATGCTATTTACAATAGTGAGCTATATTTTGTGTACAAACATCAGGACATTAGAAATGTTAATTAACGTTACACACATCAGTTCCTAACAAGTGTCAGCAATACATTTCCTTCATGTGCTTTAAACATGATTCAAGAAAGCACTGTCATCGATTTTAAACTTGCAAAAAGAGTGGGCCGCCTGGCATTTTGAGTGCTATTTGAGTGAATTTGCTGTCTTGTTAGTGAACTGACCACTTATTGAGATATATGTACTTTAACTTTGCCTGCTTCCATCATGAAAATTTGTCATTTTCCAGTACATCAGAAATCATCAGAATAACTTCTTGTCTACAAACCGGTGTATGCATTTCTATGAATTTCTCATATTTATTAACACAAATGATGTAGATCTGATCTGCAAATTTATAACTCAGAAAATGTTATCAGCACAGGATTCCATTCCTGAAAATATTGTACTTTCAAAATGTTATTGTTCTTTGTGAACCAATAAGTGCAATGCTCTCATGCAGCATGCAGATGGAGGTTCATCACGTACACCAGGTAGCACAAAAAGAGATATTATTGCAGTCTAAGGTAACCACAAGACATGTTTTACACCCATTTTTACCTCCACGAATCATTCAAAGGAGCTAGGTTTTGTCTAATTGCGTTAGGCTAGGCTTTTGTTGTAAGTTAGTAAATGAAAAAAAAATCTTCAAAAACGGTTCAAGCTAGATTAGGTTACGTTAGACTTTTTAAGTTCAAAATGTTTGAGAAAAAAGAAATTGGGGGGGGGAGAATTTGGCATAAAAATAATCATTTCTTGCATGGAAGTCTAGGCTAGGTTAGGTTAGGTTATGTTACATTTTTTTTTATCTGAACATTATTTTTCATCCTATATTACTCAAATCCAAGCCCCCTTTTCCACGTTATTTTTCCTCACAAATGAAAAGTGTGCATCTGCAGAGGAAATGAGCGGTTACATCATGTTCAGCACATTAACAAACACTGCATTAAAAAATAAATTAGAAGAAGTCAGAGAGTACCATGAGCTGAAATATTACCCAAAAAGCCAGGTATTATCACAGTTTAAGGTAACCACAAGACAAGTTTTACACACATTTTACCTCCATGAAGCATACAAAGGGGTGAGGTTTGTCAGGTTAGGTTAGGCGTTTGTTGTAAGTTATACAAAAAATCATTTGTTGGTAAATAATTTTTGTTAAGGATTTTTCTACAAAAAATAATAAACGGTTCAGGCTAGCTTAGGTTAGGCTTTTTAAGTTGAAAATATTTGAGAAAATGCCTCGAAAATTTAAATTAAAAACAATTAATTTCTTGTATGGGAAGTTGAACTATGTTAGGTAAGGTTATCATACATCTTGAACATTATTTGTATGCTATATTTCCTTACTCCACACCCTTTTTTGGTGTTATTTTTTACTCCCAATTGAAAGGCATGCATTTGCAGAGGAAAGGACATTAAATGTGTGCTTTTATGTATTTTATTAATATTTTTCTATTTAAATTTCCAATGCAATGTTTATGAATGTCACTAAGCTGATGGCACTACTCAGTTTCTGTGCAAATGCTTACTTTCCAGGTTGTGAGCAAAATAACATTAAAAATGGGCTTTGAGTTAGGTAACATAGCAATTAAAAGAAATACATTAAAAATTCAACATAACCTAATGTAACCTAAGCTGACCTTGGAGAAAACAACTATAAAAACAAGATTGGAAAAATATCTAGCAATTTATTTTATTGAAATTTTACAAATGAAAAACCTAACCCAACCTAATCTAACCAGAATTATTGTGCTTTAAGGTGGTAACAAGGCAAGTTATTACACATTTGCCTCCATAAAGCAAACAAATGGGCTATGTTTGGTGATGTTAGATTAGTTTAAGTGTTTTAAGTTCGACATTTTTTGCAAAAATTGTTCCAAAATTTGAAAGAAATAGATCTTTTTTCTTTAAAAGCAGCTTATGTTAGGTTAGGTTAAATTGGGTTAGGTTAGGTTAGGTTAGGTTAGATTCGGTTAGGTCAGGTCAGGTCAGGTCAGGTCAGGTCAGGTTAGGTTAGGTTAGGTTAGGTTAGGTTAGGTTAGGTTAGGTTAGGTTGGGTTACATTTTTTTATTGTAAAAAAAATACATTGCTTGAAATTTTTACAACTTGATGTTTTGGTTTTGTTTTTCTCCAAGGGGAGGTTAAGCTAGGTTAGGTTAGGTTATGTTGCATTTATTTTATTTAAAAAAAAATACTTTACCCTATGTCACCTAATTCAAAGCTTTTTGTTGATGTTATTTTGCTTACAACCTGAAATGTAGGCATTTGTATAGAAAATGAGTGGTCCCATCATCTGAGTCACATTCATAAACATTGCATTGAAATGATACATTCCACGAATTCATAAAACACCTTAAAACACAAATTTACCAAAATCGTGTTTATCACATTCCTAAACATTGCATGGGAAAAATTAATCAGAAATTACCTTAAGCTGTAAATTTACCAAAAGGTGTGCCAACCCCTGGACGGAAATGCAACACTAGGTGCCCCAATCCTGGGCAGAAAGGGCACTAAGAACAGTGGAATGAAAATTTTAATAAAAGTAAACTAAAAACAGCTCTTCTTGAAGACAAACGTGGTAGTTATGTGATATTAACATGGAAACCCTGAGCACAAATCAGAAAAAAGCATGGACTGGACTTTTTCAAGCTTACCTGCCAACTTCTTCAACTACTGTTCCTTTGGGAATTAAATATCAGCAAGCTATTTATTCACTATCTAAAATCACACCAATCCGCAGATACATCAAAAGGTGCGATACATCAGAATGTGCGAAGTACAAAAAACGAATCAGTACGACGTCACATGAGATTGGCCTCCGGATTAAACACTGCGCGCAATTGCACCACAGATGTCTTACCTCCGTCACATTTGTCACTGTAACCTCAAATTTAGACTTCAGGCGCTGGAATTTCTGTAACTGGAATTTTTTCTTTGCATGTTACGATTTTGGATGTTCTGAGGAACGCCCATCACGATGTGTGACATTTAATGCGCGCTAGTGTCTATCGATACAAATCGACGCCCCTGCTTTGGAGAAAAAAATAGAAACAAAAATTAAGCAATATATATTCTGAAAATTTTCTAAATTGAACAACCGAACCCAACTTACCCGAACCTAATGTCAGCTGCTTTTGAAGGAAAACTTCCAATTTTATTTTATTTTTGAAAATGATTGAACAATTTTTCCAAGGTAAACAACTAAACTAGCCTAACCTAGCTAAATCGGTATTATTGTGCTTTAAGGTGGTAACAAGACAAGTTTTTACACACATTTGCCTCCATATAGCAAGCAAATGGGTTAGGTTCGGTTAAGTTAGGTTAGTTTAGGCTTTTCAAGTTGGAAAACGTTTAAAAAAAATTCCAAAAACGTTTCCCCCAAAAATTGCAAATTATTTGGTAACCTTGCAGTCTAAGGTGTTCTTTTTTTCCTTTAAAACAAAGAAAAATATGCAGAATACCATGTTTATGAAGGTGACTAAGATGATTGGACCCACTTATTTTTTGTGCTTACTTTTCAGGTTGTGAGCAAAATAATGCCAAAAAGGCTTTGAGTTCGGTAACATCGCATAAACATATTTTTTTTTCATGCAACAAAACCTAACCTAGCCTATCCTAACCTATCTTTTGAGAACAAAAATTAAACTAAATTAAAATTTCACTTAATTTATTTTCTGAAAATTCTCAACCTTAAAAAAGAAACCTAACCGAGCCTAACCTAACCTAAGCTGATTTTGAATACAAAATTATATTTTTGTGAACATGGTTGTAATTTTTTTTTCGGAAGCTTTTGGGTATTATTGTGCTTTAAGGTGGGAACAAGAAAAGTTGTATGGGCGCTGTATGACCAACGCAGTCAATGCGCCAGTAAACCCAAATAACCAACCAACCAACCCAGAAAGATGTAAGCTGTACTTCCACAGTGGAGGGAATTCTAGCTGTTTTGTTTGTTTTTGCACACAATTTTAAATTTTTCAGCAAAAGGTGGAGAGTCAGTCCACTATCTAATCCAAATCTGTTTCTATTCAGTACAAAATGTGCTGGTTAACATCAATGTTTCTACTTAGCATGGTGTTTTTCATTTTTTCCCTTTAGCTTTCTTATCAGCATAAAATAGCATAGGTTATTGGGGGGGCCCAAATCAACATTGGGGGGGGGAAGATCAACATTGGTGGGGCCCCACAAAAGGATACAAATCGACGCCCCTGCATACATGCATGATTTTGCACTTATCAAAATTTAATTTCATCTGCCATTTTTGGACCACTTCACAAGCTCTTCTAAGTCTTTCTGCAGCATGTACCTAGGTGCCTAGGTACCAGGCAAATATCAAACTGATAGTGTGATGAGTGGGCTGTTGAGGTTAATTATAGTTTGAATATCCACACTCTCAATGATAACTGATTGTTGTTCACGGGACTGGATTGTATGCAAGTTTGACAATGACAATTGGTTTTTGTGCACACCATTTTGAATTTTGTAGCAAAAGGTGGAGAGTCAGTCCACTATCTAACCCAAATCTGTTTTTTTAATTACAAAATGTGCTGGTTAACATCAACTACATTTTCTATGTACCTAGCATGGTGTTTTTCTCCTCTTTTTTCTTCAACTTTTTTATGAGCATAAAAATAGCATATGTTATTGGGGGGCCAAATCAACATTGGGGGGCCAAGATCAACACTGGTGGGGCCCTGGCCCCCACAAAAGGATACAAATCGACGCCCCTGCCATCTAGACATTAGGGGATGTCCCCATCCTAGCCCCGCCTTCAGCGCCTAAAATATAACACAAACTATAACGTAAAATTCCCTTTATGTAAACGTCCACATGCCTGCACCTTGATCGCAAACACCCGCTTTTATAGTCAGACATGTAACGTACTCGCTTCAAAAAAGGTGGCGCAAATGACCTCTGTGGTCCGGTACGCCTGAAAAAGTCACTCCCCCATGCAGTTAAATTGAAACTTGCCTGATGCTACCAATTTCTGCAATATACGAATAAAAACCTGTGACGTCATCAAGGTTTGAATGCGACTTTGGTGTACCTTTTAAAATAATGGTATTTTGCGGCGTTTAATAATGGTGTTTTTGCGGCGTACGAGACATTGGGCTTGTCAAGGCTATTTCTCTTGTATAGCATTGGTCGTGGATGACTAAGCTTTGCTTAAAAGTCATGTGAGCCATAGCTTTCTTTTTTTATTCTTTTAGGAATACCAATTATATTGCAGTGGCCATGCAGCTTCTTGCTGAGTTTTCTCTGTCATGGCATCATAAGCTGGCAGATTTGCCCACACATGGCTCTCGTTTTCCCCATATCAATATTGAATGCATGCATTGTTATTGGGCATTTAGGTAGGTACCTAGGTAAATATCAAGCTGATGGTGTGATAGGTGGGCTGCTGAAGATAATTATAGTTTGCATATCCACAATCTCAAGGATGATTGTCTGCTGTTCACTGGACAATGCAAGTTTGACAATGACTGGAAATTAAGAATGGATTTTTTCCTGTTTAAGCTCACATGTGTGTGGTTTTGCCATTGGTGGTGTGTACAAGCATCAGTATGACAATCCAATTGTTGTTTTTTGGCTTAACATTTTAAAAAAAGACAATCTGGTTTAAAATGCATCATCAGCGAATCTTAACATTTTATGGCGTAAGTTTTCCTTGCACAGTGGAGGGAAATCTAGCTATTTTGTTTTTTTTGCACATAATTTTGAATTGTGTAGCACAAGTTGGATACTCAGTCCACTATCTAATCCAAATCTGTTCTTTTTCAGTACAAAATGTGCTGGTTAACATCAACTAAGTTTTCTATGTACCTAACACAGTGTTTTTCTTCTTTTTTTTCCTTTAGCTTTTTATCAGCATAAAAATAGCATGGGTTATTGGGGGGCCCAAATCAACATTGGGGGGGCCAAGATCAGCATTGGGGGGGCCATGGCCCCCGCGAAAGGATACAAATCGACGCCCCTGGTGCCAGGCATTGAAGCCGGAGACCAACAAAAAACGGGGGCCCCCGAATTTTTAAAAGGGGAGGCCGGCCCCACAAAAAAAATTTTAAAAAAAAAAAATTTAAAAAAAAAAAAAAAAAAAACCCCCCCCCCCCCCCCACCTAAAAAAAAAAAAAAAAAAAAAAAAAAAAAAAAAACAAACACCCCCCCCCCCCAAAAAAAAAAAAAAAAAAAAACCTTGTAAAAAAAAAAAAAAAAAAAAAAAGGGGCCCCACACCAATACCCCTTTACCGTTGGGGGTTCGGCCCTTACCAAAAAAAAATAAAATTATTTATAATAAAAAAAAAAAAAAAAAAAAAAAAAAAAAAACAAAAAAAAAAAAAAAAAAAAAAAAAAAAAAAAAAAAAAAAAAAAAAAATAGCATGGAGGAAGGGAAACATCACCTTTGCTGTTTGCAAGACACACAGTTATACAACATCCACACAACCCGATTCAGATGTTGCCTGCTTCAGAAGGATGCTGTATTCTCCCGAAGTTTGCCAGTTCTCCAGGTGGAGTCTGGCACCACAAGAAAAAAACAAGCAAAATTTAAGGTTGGGTCCAGACCACAGGGGTGTCAGCGCTGACAACGTCCATACCAGTGGCTATTGCGTATGAGTCGGGTGGTGTTTATAGTATCACGCAAAAGGGGCAGACGCGCGTTGTGACGTCATGGCTGAGTTTGTGGCGGACAGCAGCAGTGCCAGGCATTCAAATCGCCGGAGACCAATGGAAAACTGAGATCCACGCAAATAGGAGACCAATGGAATACTGGGGTCCACACAGGCTGCAGACCAACGGAAGACTAGGGTCCACACAGGCCGGAAACAGTGTCGGACTGGTCCACGCAATAGTTGAGCAAGCTTCCGGCCGTGTGCACGACATGCATGCATGTGCGACAGCCGTCCGAGCGGATGGAGTGGCGATCGCGTCAGCTTTCCACAATTTTGGTTTCGCTTCATGGTGTTTTGAAAGAACGCCATGAACGTCAGGTCCCACGAATAAAAAAAACACCGGTTAGTCAATGGAAGGATGAGAAACTGAATCACTTCAGAGGGTGCTGTGAACTAGCTTCAGCGGATCGATCCTCTTCTTCCTCTCCCCTTTCTAATAACGCATCGGATGATCAGAGGCACAGCCAAGGGCTGGGGTAATACCGCCCCCTGGTAATACAAATCCCTAGATGAAGCAAACAAAAATAAAGATTTCCACCACGCAAATACAAAATGATCGATGCACTTCGCGCTCCAAAAAATATTCCCTATTGCATCATATTTTTAGTCGGCTTCCCCTAAAGAATATCCTGGCAGCGCCACTGCCGATGATCCATTTAGACTGTGGCGCGCGGTGGCAGAGGCGCGGAAGACGTGCGACGATCGCAGTTCTCGAGACACGGACCCTGTGACGCCCCCTACAGCACCCTCTGACGCCTCTGACGCCTCTGGCGCCAGCCCCAGTGCACCTCCAGATCGGCATCTGCGACCGCTGCGCTGCCTCTCGAGAGATCGGCTCTGCCAGCCAGTATGGCCGGGATACGTGTGCTGGACATCGACAGGATTGGTAAGGCTGCTATCACTGTGGACTTCAGCATGCGCATATAGGCTCCCGTTGTGTTGCAACGTCCAGCATGGCCGAGGCCTGGGGACAGGGTTAGAGTTGTGCTTTGTAATCATGGGTGTAGATTTTGGGGTAATCGAACATAGAGAGGATATTTGTCTTCAAACCTGTGACATCAGAAACTCAGATTGTCCCTTCCAGTGAATCTTGAGCACTTTATCACAGAATGGATCGTTGTCAATTAGCACCATTCCATCTCCAAATGGGAAAAGTGAGAGGATACTTTTGTAGAGGGTTAATACTATCCTCTACATCCGGAACATATGTTATGGATGCCAAACATCCAGAATCAGCCCATACCTCCACTATTTTTGATCCATCTATATCGTCAGGAGATGATCATAGTAATAAACTTATTCAGAATGGTTTCTGAAAATTATTGGGGGCCCAACACACGGAAGAAATGGGCGAGCCAAAATGGATTGGGGTAGGGACCACTCCATAGGGTCCCATGCTGAAAGTTTAAATTATTTGGGTAAGATCCAACAGTGAGAGGGCCAAGGTCTACTCAATGTTTGGTTTTACTCAACTAATCACGTCGTCCATTGCTCGACATGCTTAATGATTCAAGCTTACACACTACTAATGCAGCATCTCCACCAATGTCACGCTTCAACCACCATGAAGTCCTTGGATCAAACCATCACATTCGGCTTCTTTACAGATCGACACGGTCGGGTGGGCTGGGCACTCGACCCGATCGTGTCACACGAGAAACACAAGCATAACGAATGTCTTGTGTCGTGTGCCTCACTGTACTTGTGGAGTCGCTTCACCTGGTGCTGTATCCCCGGATGGAGCTGTTGTTGGCGGGCCTTTAACTTGCACTAGGTGAGCAGCCGTGATGTCACCGTTGCCGTGATTGCACCGTGCCCAGTGCCGCCTAGCACCCTTGTCGCAAACGAGCACGGCGTCCCCCCCACCCCCCTGCAGGTTTGGGAGAACGAGAACGTATGAGCCTGCGATTGAGGAGATGCCTTTGCTCATCTTGTCATCTTGTCGCCGCAGCAGACGGCCCTGTTGCTGCTCTGGCCTCGGCTCAGTCCGGCAAGGGAGAAGGTCGATGTCACGCCCGAAGAGTAGTCGCGCTGGCAATAGCAGAACACTGTCGATGGGCGTCGCACGCCTTGTGCGAAGGCCAGTCTGCAATCGCATATGACCTCTGCCACACGTCCGAGAGGAGTTCCTGCACCGCTGTGACGTGACGCCCAGTGATCCTGTTGCACGCGGATGGTGAGGCGGCGACGTCACCTGCTTGAAGTAGAACTGAGCGGCGATTGCTTGGAACTCATGAGAGCTGTACCGCAGACCGCTCTCAGAATAGAATACACTCGGCGACCACCCATGCTCTGCACACAGTCGGGCGAAGACTTCAATCACACGTCTGCTTGTTGTGACCGCCAGTTCGTATACGAACAGGAACTTGGAGTAGTCGTCTACTATCATTCGATAGTGCCTCCCGTCGCAGTAGAATAAGTCTAAGCTCACGTCAGTCCGTGAACCAGGTGGGACTAGGTGCCGCTCCGGTGTCAGCTCGCGCGCACTGTTGCTGCCGGCCTTTCTGTTGACACGGAATGCAAACGGCCACTCTGTCCTCGATTCCTCGCTTGTTCTGAGGCCAGAAGACTGTGATTCGGGCTCGCAGCTACATCTTGGCATGACTCTGGGGTCCTCCATGCAACTTGCTAGTGCGCCATGCTCGAAGCTCTGCAGGAATCACAATGGATGTGCCTCTAATAATCAAACCATCATCCATGATAAGTGTGTGTCGCACGAACCAGAACCGCGTGACAGCCGAGTGGACTCACAGCGTCTCGAAGACCATCCACGGAGTGCGACGTGCTTCAGCGTACAGAGCTCTTCGTCTTCTCGAGCGTGGCGCCTGAGCTCCTCGAGACGTTTCGACGAAAGCTGCACGAGAGTGGCGCAGAGGTCCAGAAGGATAGTGTCTGCCGAGCTCGCCTGTGCTGTCGGCAAGCGCGACAGCGCGTCATGGATCGCACGCTGCTGCCCTTTCGGTGCGTGAGCTGAAACGTGTAATACTGCACTTTCAGCCGCGTTCTATGCAGTCACGCTGGGACACCTGCGATACTCTTCTGGAGAAGCATCTTGAGAGAAGAGCGGTCTGACATGACGTGGGAACTGGGTCTGTGCAGGTAGATGTGAAGCTTTTCGCAGCTGAAGACCACGATTAGCATTTCTTGATATATAAGTTGGCGTATTTAGTTTCAACTTCATTGAGAGCCTCCGACGCACAGGCCACGGGTCGGCCCGCTTGGAGCAGTTCCGCACATGCAGTAGCATACGAATCATCCAAGAAGCATATTGACTCCTCGTCATTCTCCCCGGTCGACGTCATGCTACGGTCATATGGCAGTCGTGACAGGACATCTGCCATCGGGCTTTCTTCAGATCTTTTGCACTCCACGTCGTACGTGTATTCCGCTAGGGTGAGTGTCTAACGTTGCATTTTGGCTGCTGCCATAGCTGGCGTGCTTGTCATTGGTACCAGTATTGTTCCCAGTGGCTTGATGTCAGTGACCAGGGTAAACTGGCGTCCCCATAGGCACTGTCTAAAGCTTGTTACTCCGAAGATCACTGCCTGTCATTCACGCTCTATTTGCGTATAGTTTCTCTCAGTCTTGGTTGGGCTTCTAGAGGAAAACCTTACTGGCTGCTTCTCTCCATCTCTACCTCTCTGCATCAGAACGGCTTCCACGCCTCAGGGACTTGTGTCTGTCACTAGACGTACTGGTCTCTTCCCACCACAGTGAGTCAGGATGGGTGCTGCTGTCAGTCACTTCTTCAACTCTGGGAAACTATTGTTCTCAACAGCAGTCCATCGCCATCTCTCGTTCTTCTGCAGCTACCAATAGAGTGGGGCTGCCACCGTGGCCATGTCGGCCACAAATCGAGGGTAGAAAGTGACAGCGCCAAGGAAGTTGCGCAGCCCAGATGTTCTCTGGTCGTTGTGCCTTTAACACTGGATTCACCCTCTCAGGCACGGGGTTCAATTCCTCGCCACCCAATTCCACTCCAAGATACTTGACAGCTGTCAACAGGAAGCTGCATCTACTTATACACTCTCAGGTTCCACTTGGAGAACCGCTTCAGTGCTTTGGCCAGCCTCTGAAGGGTCTCATCTTAAGACATCATCCAAGACACATGCCACACCTGGCAGACCTTCCAACACCCTCTCCATTGTAGTCTGGAAGATGGCTGGTGATGGTGCAATTCCATATGACAACCTCTTCAACTTCATAAGGCCTCTGGGGGTGTTCAGCACAGTCAGTATCTGACTGCCTTTTTCTAGTGGCATCTGCAAGTAAGCTGTTCAGCTTGCAGAAGTAGTTCATTCCTGTCAGCTTGGGCAGCATTTCTTCCAAATTGGGCATAGGGATGGCCACGTTGCCCCTCCCACCTGGATTCACCAGATTCAATGAAACACACAAATTCCGCCATGGGAACTCACCTCACCAGAAATTGATGTCTCTCTCACGAATGCCAAGAAAGGACACACCACCCCAGAGCTTTTCAGAGCAGACGCCTTGGAGCTACTATAATTTTATCGCTGCTACTCTCGAACATATACTGACTGGTCCAAGACGGTCGATGGAACTGGGTGTACATTTGCATGTCATACAGCTACGAGATGTTTTACTTTACCACCGCACGCGTCTGTGTACACTGCTGAGCTAGTTGCGATTATGAAGGTCTTATGTTTTATTGAGGTTGGAGACGAAGCCCAACATCCTATTATAACGGACTCGTTGAGTAGCCTTAAAGGAAACTAACCACCTTTATAATGGGATTTTAACTGAGATAGCAGTTTTGAAGACAACGTCGAGAACTCACTTACCTCATACTCCGTTCGGTCCAAAACATCTTCCAGCCGAAGTTATAAGGCCTTTTATCATCGGTTTTGGGACATGGACAGACTCGGTGGGCGTTGTGAAAATTCCTTTGGGGTTCTGAAATTTGTTATTTTATATTATATTTATATTATATAATTATATATATATATATATTATATATATATATATATATATATATATATATATAATATATAATTATATATATATTATATATTATATTATATAAATTATATTTCTCTCTTGGCGAACCTTTAGAGGCCTATGATAAAAGAAAAAAAACCTCCAAAATCCCGTTTTTTTAAGTATGGGCATAATATTTCGCAAAACCAATGTCATATTCATCATTTTCAGGTGCCAATACCCCTAATTAGTATGATTGCAGAATTTCGGCAAGGTGGTTAGTTTCCTTTAAGGCTCTTCAGTCCATTCACCCATCAAACCAGTTTGCTCAAGATATCCTAGTACGATTGACGGAATTAGGCAAAGCAGGTAAGAGGATTATCCTTTGTTGGGTACCGAGCCATACCGGTATTACCAGAAATGAGCTAGCCGACGCTGCTGCCAAGCGTGCCGCGCAGTCACGTAGGACTCGAGCTTTGCCCCTCCCCGCCAGAGATTACTACTCAAAGGTAGATGCTTTCCTCCAAGGAAAGTGGCAAGAAAGGTGGTATTGTCAGGTTTTAAACAAACTTCGTTCCATAAAACCAGTCCTGACACCATGGACGTCATCGCTAAAAAAAATGTAGGAGAGAAGAGGTGATCCTGGCACGCCTGCACATAGGGCATACATATGCAACGCATGGTTACCTTCTGCGAAGGGAGGCGAAGCCTCACTGTTCCCGATGTGGTTCACCTATGACGGTTCGATACATACTGTCTTCTTGTCCCAATTTCACGGTGGAACGCAGACGTCACTTCTGTGCCGATTTCGATACATTGTCGTACTGTGACGTTTTAGGTGACAATTCGGAAATCGTCCGAACAGGTCAACTTTACCGATATATATCGGCTGCTCAGCTACACGTAATATATATAGTATATATAATATAGTATATATAGAATATATAATTCCAAAAATAGACCCATGCCGCAAAGCGGAATGCTGTGAAACGTGAGATATGGGCGCTACATAACCAGTAGCAGTCAATGCGCCCCTGAGCCTAAATAATCAATCAATCAATCAACCAGATTCATCTCGTTTCTTCACGCACTAACGTGACCCTGTTTTTTTTATGCCAGGTTAAGAATGTTATCTTACCCGCAATTATTTTCTTCTTCTTGACAGCCAGACAGCCTTTTGTGGCAAAAAGTATTTTTCTTCGTGACGTCCTTTTGTGGTATATTGCGTACTTTAAATGCTGGAATGACAAACATTGCACGAAGTACAACAATTAAATATATTCTTGTTTCCAATACAAAACACAGAGAATGAGAATTACAGACGAACTACCTGCTGTGGGCTATATTAGCGAGAGATTAGCCACATTTTCGTCACAAAAACGTCTTAAGCAGTCGCATCGCAGAAAGCTGCGACCGGCATGCGTGCATTTACAACCAGCACCGCAATCCACCAAGGCCAAGGTCCCGCCCACGAGCTGACTTCCGGCCGTCCACAGGTCTCGAGACGTCAGACCCGACGGCGGAGGACTTGGCCTCCGTCGGCGCTGATCTCGTCACCGCCTTCCGGGAGTCGGGCTTCGCCTACCTGAGCCGGCACGGCATCTCGCGCGCCCTGCAGCAGGACACCTTATCTGTGGCGCGTCAGTTCTTCTCGCTGGACGCGCCGAAGAAGATGCTGTACGAGCGGTTCGTGAAGACGGGCTACAACGGCTACACGCCCATCGGAGGGGAGAACAGCTATGCGAACGCCGAGGCCCTCGACCTGGTCGACTACAAAGAGTGCTATGATCTGCATTACTTAGGACAGGTGTGTGGAGGAGGGAGGGAGAATATCTCCAGGTTTGTTGGAGGAAGGGGTAGAGGAGGAGGGAGGGAGAATATCTCCAGGTGTGTTGGAGGAAGGAGGTAGAAGACACAGTTGGCGTAGTTGAACGCATGACGTATTCCCAGAGCGATGATAATTGAGTTTAAATTGCATCAATGGATGGCGTAACCTGACATCAACAGACGTGCATCTCGTAGCGTTCTTTGGCATGCCGAAAAAAATTAGGGGAAAACATTTAAGGTAAAAACATTACTTGGTGGCATATTGCCATACCAATAGGCTCCCTGTAAGATAATGTAACTTGGATGGATAGGGGTGTAGGATGGTGTCCCTGTGGGATGTAAGGCAGTCTTTTCTTAAAAGCTTTCTTTGAAATCTTTCCTTGCACAAGTATGCGCCTAACCAAAGCCCAACCGTCGCTTAACTCCACTTTCACTGCTGAACCAATCGGAGCCAAATCGCCTACCACCGCCCACTCCGTAGGACTGCCCAATGTCAAACAAGTCACCGCCTTGCCTCCCGGCAGAAATACTCAGTGGTCACCACATCGTCTCTAGCAGGAGTACGCAATGGTCATCACATCGCCTCTAGCAGTACCAGTGGTCACCACATCGTCTCTGGCAGGAGTACCCAGTGGTCACTACATCGCCTCTCGCAGTACCAGTCGTCACCACATCGCCTTTAGCAGGAGTACCCAATGGTCACTATATCGCCTCCAGCAGTACCCGTGGTCACCACATCATATCTGGCAGGTGTACCCAGTGGTTACTACATTGTCTCCAGCAGGAGTGCCCGGTGGTCAGCACATTGTGTCCCGACAGGAAGACCCAGTGGTCACCACCCTGTCTCCCGGCAGAATCCAATGGTCATTACATCGTGTCCCGGCAGGAGTACCCAGTGGTCACCACCTTGGTGCATTGTCTCCCAGTGGTCACCCAGTGGTCACCACCTTGTCTCCCGGCAGAATCCAATGGTCATTACATCGTGTCCCGGCAGGAGTACCTGGTGGTGACCACCTCGCCTCCCGGCAGGAGTACCCAGCTGATGTGATGCCGCAGCTGGGCCCCCAGCTGGAGCTGATGACAGCCGCCTGCTGCCAGCTGTCCAGACGGCTGCTGAATGGGCTGGACGCAGCTCTGGGCAGCGGCCAGCTGCTGATCGACAGCCATCGAAACATGATGGCTCAAGGTGGGAGAGATTGCATCCCGTGTCCGTGCCCCGGGTGTGTTAACAGTCTGTGTGCATCAACAAGGCTATGCTTAGCTCTTGGTATGCTTCGTGATGTGGTTGTAATTTTGCCACCGACCATCATTGCCTGCCGTCTCGTCAGCGAATGCTAAGTGCTATATGGCGGTAATTCCACTTCATCAGTTGTGCAGTTGTGCAGTAGTGCAGTAGTGCAGTACCTCTCACAAAACCATGCGGGCTAGGGAGATGGTCCGAGTCCGAAACATTTCAGATTGAAGGTGGAAAATAACAACTTAACATTAGCAGGGAACCAAACCAGGGGAGGTCCGGACCCACCGACCCGCCCGGTATCTTCAACCGTTGCAGTGTGCATGCGTTGCTCTATCCGTGACGTTATTGTGGTCTCAGCTTTTGGTGTGACGCATGGGGGAAGGCTCCCATCCCACTCCCTCCCTTTACTATGTTGGATATTCCATCCTAACTCGCTTCACCCTCGTGCGCCTGATCAGGTGGCTGTACGGTGATGGGGTGTCCTTTGTTGGTCAAGTGGCTGTACTGAGCTGAGTGTCCTCCGTTGGTCAGGTGGCTTTACGGTGATGGGGTGTCCTTTGTTGGTCAGGTGGCTGTACTGAGCTGAGTGTCCTCCGTTGGTCAGGTGGCTGTACGAAGCCCAGTGTCCTCTGTTGGTCAGGTGGCTGTACTGAGTGTCCTCCGTTGGTCAGGTGGCTGTACTGAGCTGAGTGTCCTCCGTTGGTCAGGTGGCTGTGCAGAGCTGAGAGTGTCCTCTGTTGATCAGGTGACTGTGTGGAGCTGAGTGTCCTCTGTTAGTCAGGTGGCGGTACTGAGCTGAGTGTCCTCTGTTGGTCAGGTGGCTGTACGGAGCTGAGAGTCCTCTGTTAGTCAGGTGGCGGTACTGAGCTGAGTGTCCTCTGTTGGTCAGGTGGCTGTGCGGAGCTGAGAGAGTCCTCTGTTGGCCAGGTGGCTGTACTGAGCTGAGTGTCCTCTGTTGGTCAGGTGACTGTACTGAGCTGAGTGTGTCCTCTGTTGGCCAGGTGGCTGTGCGGAGCTGCGAATGTTGCACTACCCGCCAGTGCCAGATGCTGTTCCGGACAACACCGTGCGCTGCGCCGCCCACACCGATTATAGCACCTTCACTCTTCTGTTCCAAGATGACGTCGGTGGACTCGAGGTCAGACTGCGCCACGAACGTGTCCCTTGTTGCGCTCATTATGTCCAGTACAGTAATCTTGCAGCTAGTTTTGTCCATTTAGATGCTGCCGGAACGCTTTTATGCTTTACGGTGAGTGATAATGGACCTGTGCATTTACGTAACCTTGAGAGAGCATTGCAAGGGCTTTAGTCCTTCCCAAGAGATAGTGGAATTACATCTATGACTGAACTATCACGACCATGAACTTCGCTGATTATAACTATATAGAGGAAGACCAGGGAATATGATATTTCTGGCAGTGGCGGATCAGGGTATTTTCATGGGCGGCATGTTCCTCCTATTTCCGCCTTCGGCGGAAACAAATTCGTTGAACGGGACGGGTGCACTCGAGTGCACTGAAAGGTGCCTTTTCCTCTGAAAGGGAGGTCTTCGCACAAGTATCCGTTAAGCAGGGGAGGGGGGATGAAGACCAGCCTTTCCGAAGGGAAGCCTTTTCCGACCTGAAAGGTGTCACCTTTCCATGGGGAAGGGGGTGGGGACATGATCCACGTCTCCCCCTATATCCACCACTGATGTTCGGCAATTTGGCTTTGAACACACGGTGCCAGCATCTGTTTTGGAAACATTGTGGTCAAGAGCAAGACCGAAAATGTACTACACTCCATGGCCTGGTTGGATATATCTATAATGAAACTCGTTCTTGCAATATTTCCTCACCTGAACCTGTACATGAGAATAGCCCAAAATCCACTAAATGTGTCCTATTTCGTTTATAGCTTCTAGGTCTGTCTGTAGCGTGTCTTCCAGTGTATCCAATGTGTCCGATGTACCTATATATATATATTTATATATATATATATATATATATATATATATATAATATTGAGCATGATGCAAAATTGAAATATAAATTTCATTGACATTCTTGCCCGGCCAAGAATTTCCAGCGAAACTGGTCTGGAAGCCGACAAAATAACGTGAGTATATCGGAAAGCAGTAGTGCACCTTGTTGACCACAGATGGCACTAGTATCACTGGTTCAGCATGACATGATGAGCCGTGCAGCAACGGATTGCCCTCGGACCGCGATGCATTCCAGCAAACCGGTACTGGCGGGGCAGGTGCGGCGGTGTCCGAGAATCACGAGCCGGACGGCGCGTACGTAGCCACAATTCCCGCGGCAGTTGGACGCTTGCGGTGTTCCCGAGCCCCCGCTCGTGCCCGCGGCGCGGCGCAGTTCCCGTCGTCCGGGCCGACGTCACGGACATCCCCGCCATCAGGCGGCTACAGTGTGTCTGGCACGGAGCCACCCCGCGGTTTGGTGATTTTGTGGGAGTGTTGCGCAGTAGCGGTAGCACGCAGTGGGAAGTACGCATTCCGTCACTTCGCTCACGGGGGAACCAGGAAGACGCGTTGAAAAGGTGCTGTGTGAGACGTGGAGGCGCACACGAGTGGTGAACGCGACAAGGTTACGTTGTTCTGGACGTCGCCACGAGAAGCGCTGTTCGCGTGCATACGAGAGCCGACGTCAGACGGTGATCTCCGGCGGCGAGCGCAACCGGACCCGGAAGCGCCAAAGTCTCGCTCAGACCGCGTCGCACCTGCCCGTGTTCGCCCCACCCGGCCGGCGACGATGGCCCAGGTGTTCCACGAGACGAACGGCCGCGCCGAGTCGGCAGACGCCGACGTGCCGTCCGAGGTGGAGACGTTCAATCCGGCGGTGGGGCCTGGTCAGCGGCGCTCCAAGACCCACTGGAAGGACGTGGCCAACACGCAGCCGATGCCGCGCATCGACCCGGACGTGTACACCACCAAGAAGTCGGTGGCGCAGGGCTTCATGGACGTGGCGCTGCTGTCGGCCAACGCCGACCAGCTGCGCACGCTGCTCAAGACGGGCGACTCCGGCTCGCCGTTCTACGCCGTCTGCGTGGTGTTCATCAGCCTGAGTCTGGTGGTGCAGGTGCTGATCGCCGTGTGCCTGCTGTTGAAGACGCGCTACAACATCAACCTGCCCGACCAGTTCCGCCGGTCGGAGACGCTCAACAACGTCGTCATGATCGCCTCCGTGCTCCTCACCGTGTTCAACGTCCTCGCCACCAGCTTCATGTCGGAGGTGCCCGCCATGGAGGACACGGAATGGTTTTCGTCCATCCCGGTGGTGACGAGCGTGTTCCCCGCGGCGGCGATGGCGCCAGTGTGGAGCCCGTCATCGGCAGCGCTTGAAGCCTCCTGCGCCCGGTGGCGATCCCAGCGGAACGCGCCGCCGTGAAGTCTCACGCCGAGTAGCCGGCCGTCCGGCGGGCAGCGCGCTTACCCTGCAACGTGATGCATCCGGTTCGGATCCTGCTGCAGTAGCTCAGCTGCTTCAGCCTCCTCGTGGACATCCAGCGTGCGAGTGGCGACGCTACACAACATGTGAAGCGCGGTGGGTGCGAAACAACACGCCTCTTGAGGTCTCATGCCAACGCGGAATGACTAGCTTGGGACCGGCTGCCGGTGGGACTGAAACCGGGCCGCCGCCTCGGGGGATGGCATCAGCTACTGCCAAGCCCTCAGCGGCACCTCCATCATCCCTCCACCGTCATCCGGTCGCAGTCGTGACTCCAGCCACAGCACCAGCCGCGGCTCCTACAGCTGGCTGGCCGCAAGCGCAGTCGGCATTGGTGCAGCAGCCGGCATCGGCGCAGCAGCCGGAGTTGGCGCAGCAGCCGGCACGGGCGCAGCAGCCGGAGTTGGCGCAGCAGCCGGCACGGGCGCAGCAGCCGGAGTTGGCGCAGCAGCCGGCACGGGCGCAGCAGCCGCCTCCGTACGCAGGACCAGAGTCGCAGTGATGACGACAATGGCCGCCTGCCGGTCTCGGAGTCGGACTCGACTGTGCCGCTGTGGACGGTGCAGCCCCGAGACAGCTGTCAGCGGCACTCCTGACGGAATGACGTCACGTCCAACGGCAGGAATCGCAGGTCGCTTCTAGTCTGTAAGGCACGGATCATGTCATGGCCGCGTCTGCGTGAGTCAAATGTCTGTTGGCCATCGATTCGAATGGCTGTGTATTGTTTAACAGTTGACGTGTACGTGACCAGATTGTAATTTAACCTCATTGTGGATACAAGTTCCTCACAAAGAACTAATCGTGTTCCATGGCACCCATTTCCACATTTTATGGCAGTTTTTGTTTGTCATATTCTTGTTTGTGTCTAGCCTAGGTGATGAGTACCTGTAAAGTGCTCGACCGCACTTTTATAACTAATCAACTTGCAGGCTCAGCCAAACATTCCTCACATGCTATTGCATTACGTGTGTTTTTGCCTGTGCCATGCGGTTTTTTTAATGACGTCTAATTGGATTTCACTTTCCTGCTTTTTTACGGCATGCAATAATGTACGCTGGAGGGTGAAGTACGCAATATTTAAAACTGACATCCTTCCAATGCTCGTGTCATGTCAATGCCTTCATTTGTGCCCGTATGATAATAAACTACGGCAATTCCACTGCATAATTGTTTTTTTTATCTCATCAACTAAAACTTAATGTTTGTCTGCACATTTCGGTGCATGCCGAAGCAATGCCTGAAGATCAGGTGGGCACGTTGGGCACGGGCACTGTGGACCCGCTCATACCGACCGGAGGACCGGTGACCTTTGTGAGGTCACGGCTCCCGGGGTGCGGTCATAGCCGCGGAGGATATCCGCCGGTCGGCAGGAGCCGGCCGGGGCAGGTCAGTGTCAGCCGGCGCTGGACGCACCGGGCTATCCCGTCGACGTACTGGGGCCGAGTGCGACGTCCCCACGGCAGAGTGGCTTCGGGGTCTGCCACTCCTCGCGGGAGTGACCTGAGATATTTGACCCAGAGTGGTTTGTGTCGTTGTGGTGAGTGGCTTGAGCCTTGTGAGTGGTGCTAGGCCCAGGGAAAGTGCATGCATGTGTGGAAATGCAAGTGGTGGTCACGCGAGGGGTGGGGAGAGCAATGCTCGATGCCTGGCAGTATGTCTTGGAAGAGTGGGAGGTGACCTCGTTGATGGCACCAAATCTCGTTCTCTTTTCGCCAAACAGGACAGAGAGGGGATGTAGTTCGGTGGTTGGATGTATCGCAGTTGAGGCATTTCTCTGGTTTGGAGCAGGTGGAATCGAAATGGGGTGTCTCACCGCATTTGGGGCATCGAGCTGACTGGCGGCATGTCTTACTGCCATGGCCGAAGCGCTTACAGATAAACGGCGGATAGGATTGGGATTGAAGACACGGACTTGATAGCAGAGGTAGCCAGCGAGGAGGATCTTGGGAAGAGAGGTAGAGTTGAAGCTGCCACGCTTCTGGCAATCTTTAAAGAAGGCGATGCAGCGGGCGTGGATCACCTCTTCCGACCCGAGCTCTGCTTGAATATCGGCTTCGGGTGTAGCATTAGTGAATAGTAAGCAATGATCAGTCGCGGATGCTCACCTGTTCGCAACGCCGTCCGACAGGTGGAAACCTCGCCGGGCGTCTGGGAGGCGACGCTGCTCATACCGGACACCATTCTGGTCAACATCGGCGACATGGCAGAAATCTGGACGGCCGGAGAGCTGCGCGCCACCAACCACCGCGTCCTGCTGCCCGCCAGCCGCGCGCGGCGAGCCACGTCTCGCCAGTCCATGGTGTTCTTCGTGCAGCCCGACGACGCGGTGATGGTGGCGCCGCTCTGCGGCAGCGACGTGTATCAGTCGGTGAACTTCGGAGAGTTCATGCGCAAGCAGTTTGCGGCTACGAACAAGGCGTTCGCCAACATGCCACAGTAATAGTGTCAGGGGCAGATTCCGGAATCTTCCCGGTGGGGCGCTTGACAAAGATATCAAGATTGATGTCTAATATAACTAAGAATGGCTCTTAGATGCTCCTGGGTTTTAGACATTGTGTGTAATAAAATATATATACACGACCTTCAATATACCAGGAGGTGCTGAGTTGACATCAAAAGTAACGATAAGGGTTGTACTTTATTGCTCAACGTTTCGGCCAGGGGATGGCCCCTGGCCGAAACGTTGAGCAATAAAGTACAACCCTTATCGTTACTTTTGATGTCAACTCAGCACCTCCTGGTATATTGAAGGTCGTGTATATATATTTTATTACACACAAGATTAGCAATGATATTAGCAACGCATTCGCATCATTCAAATCATTGTGCGCTTGTGCCACCGCTATCACGGTGGCATGCAGCACACCAAGTCAACTCGTCACTCGAGGTCACCATTTGACCTCAGGTCAACCAAGACTTTAACATTACACCCTATGGGAATATCACGGTGTACAGAATACAATTTTCCTGAATACATTTATCGGATGGATATTAGCGTCGAATAATCGCCCACCGAGCAAGGACGCAGCACATCCGAGCATGTGACCGTCAGCGCCAGCGTTTGACCTCAGGTCACGTTTTATGAAATTCAGAAAAAGAAAGTAGTCCACTTGGGTACCGTATGTGGGCCAAACGAAGCATTGAATGTAGACTATCTGAACACTGATGCATGCACTAGCAACATAAGAAGCAGCACACTGCGTGACCTGACCTCTATCGATGACGCATTTCATCAGGTACCACTAGCATCCCATTCAACAACGCATTCAGAAACCATTTCACTAATGTCCTCCGATTCGTTCCAAAATTTGACACAACCTTCACAGACATATCCGTACATGCATTGCAAAACCATTTTCTGCTACGACGAATCATTTCACCTTCAGAGGCGAAAAGGTCAGCCAGGTCAAATCTGGGGTACCGCATAACTTGACGGGTAATTCACTTATTGGAATCATTCAAACGCTTGTGCCACCGCTATCACGGTGGCATGCAGCACACCAAGTCAACTCGTCACTCGAGGTCACCATTTGACCTCAGGTCAACGAAGACTTTAACATTACACCCTATGGGAATATCACGGTGTACCGAATAAAATTTCACTGAATACATTTATCGGATGGATACTAGCGTCGAATAATCGCCCACCGAGCAAGGACGCAGCACATCCGAGTATGTGACCGTCAGCGCAAGCGTTTGACCTCAGGTCAGGTTTTATGAAATTCAGAAAAAGAAAGTAGTCTACTTCGGTACCGTATGTGGGGCAAACGAAGCATTGAATGTAGACTATCTCAACACTGATGCATGCACTAGCAACACAAGAAGCAGCACACTGCGTGACCTGACCTCTATCGATAACGCATTTCATCAGGTAGCACTAGCGTCCCATTCAACAACGCATTCAGAAACGAATTCACCAATGTTCTCCGATTCGTCTGAAAATTTGACACAACCTTCGTTGACATACCCGTACATGCATCCCGAAACTGTTGTCTGGAGAATGGCGCTGCGATCGCGTGCATGGTGCTGCTGCTGATCGGTCGCGTCTCCCGTGCACTCTCCGTTCGATTAAAGGTCAACTAAAATTAATGAGGTCCTTACCTCAGCTAAATGAAGCCCATGATCATTGGCCGGACTCGCATTCCCGGACGATCAAAGCGGATAATGCACAGGATCTTGACGGCATACAAGCGGAAAATCTAGGCGCCGAGAATCCGAAACTCAATTACTGTGTTCTGTACATTGTACAGCCTCCGTGCGGATACAGACAGCATTTGCCGCAAGCAGCGGATGCATCAGGTTGACGGCAACACTCACCATCTCGCACTCCTCTCAGCCACCAAAAATTGTCGATGGAGCGTTTCTACAACACCTGTATTTACGTGTATACACTTTACAAAGCATAATCACAACATGAATGTGGAACAGGCACTGAGCAATTGGACATATCACATGGAAGTCGGCGTGGCAGGCGACCTGCGGTTAGCCCAGACTCTGGCTGCCCCCCCCCCCCCCACACTGCGTATCAGCCGGCACTGTACGCAGCCGGCCAATGGTGATCCTCCACCGGTGCCAGCGATGTGTGAACTTGTGCAGCCACTCGACGAGCGCCGCCGTGACGGCCGTGACCAAAACGTCGATCATGTTCTGCGTGTAGGCCACCGTCTCCTCGTACGACAGGCTCGGCCTGCAGCAGAAGTGGCAGTCATGCACAAAAGTCTACAGTAGGACGATCATGCCATATATATATATATATATATACTATCCAACCTAGTTACCTGTCTGGCGACCCCAGATAAAAATGCATCCTCCGCAGGTGAAGAGGAATGTGAAACATTTCTCCTTGGGAGAAAGGATACGAGACTGCTTCCGGTGGCAAGAAGGGGTGAGAAATACTGCCTGCTCCGGAGATGAAATGGTAATGCCGAATAATGCTCCATCTGGAGTTATAAGAGATATGCGAAAGTCTACCCTCTAAAGGGATTAGTGAATCTAGAACACTACTTCCTCACCAGATGAAGACATGGTATGGAAGATTCAGTGCTATCACGGTCCATATTACCAGAGCCTGCTGAATACTCCGCCGTGCCAGTTCTGGCCTGACTGACTGCTGGTTATTGCAGTTTATTTTTTAATTTCGTGGGGTGACACCCGTCGCTCTTTTCGCATTTAGTTTCCCAGTGGGGTGACACCCGTCGCCCCACCTGGTTTTTTCGTCGCCGTATTTCCGTTCCCTTTGTTCTGCGTGTTTATTTAGATTTCGCTCGGTAGGGTTTTTTCCCCGTGATGGGGAAAAAGAGGAAAAAAGGTACCGACCCCAGCTCGCCACAGGACTCTGAATCGGAATTTCCTCCTCTGACCACACCCGACGACCATCGCACGAACACGGACTTGGCCTCTGATGTTCCCTCACTGAATACGACCGTTGATGAACCAGGCGGGATGATTCCACTCGATGACGCCATGGAAGCCCTTTGCGCCTCGCCGACCCCTGCTCATTCCAAGATCACGAACCCGTCTCGCAATCCAGATCATACTATTACGCGCCACGCCGCTGACCCATGCCCGAACCAGACCCTCCCTCCCAACCTGAACCCATCGAACCCTACCTCGACAGTTCTGGCTCCTTTATAGCAGTGAAGCCTGTCGAGGAATCCGTTTCCTTCCGCCGAATTAACTTTTTCTGGCCGACCAAGCAACTCCTCTCCATCTGCTCCTTAACCAATCCTGACATCGAAGCCCCTGCCAACGGAACCCTTGTCATCAAAACCCAAACCCGAGCCCAGACCAAAGCCCTCCTTCGTACCACCACATTTTGTGGTAAATCCGTCACCATTTCACTCCACTCCAACCGCAACTCCACCAAGGGCACCATCTTCGCGCCGGAGCTCCGCTTCATGTCAGAAGCGGATATCCAGACGGAGCTCAGGCCGGAGGGGGTGACCCACGTCCACCGCATTACCTCATTTAAAGACGGCCAGAAGCGTGATACAAGCCTCCTTGTCTTTACCTTCAACTCTACAACTCTTCCTAAGACCCTCCTCGCCGGCTACATCCGATTCCAAGTTCGCGTATTTATTCCAAATCCTCTCCGCTGTTTTAATTGCCAGCGCTTCGGCCATGGCAGTAAAACTTGTCGCCAATCAGCTCGCTGCCCCAAGTGCCGAGAATTTCCCCATCCTGATTCCACCTGCTCCAAGCCTGCCCACTGCCTCAGCTGTAACACATCTGATCACCTCACCACTTCCAATCAATGTCCAGTTTGGCGCAAAGAAAAGGAAGTGTGCGCCGTCAAGGCCACGACCGGGGTGTCCTACCCCCAGGCACGGAGATACGTGGAAGCCACCTCCCCCTCGACCAAAACTTACACCCAGGCGGCCACCGTCGCTCCCTCCGCCCCTCGCGTCAACACCACTTCTACTTCTATTCAAACTGACATGATTCCCGGATTAGCTCCACTAAAAAAACTCACACCATTGAACACACCGACACAAACCACCCTGGCTCCCAACACACAAACCACTCCGGTTCCCAACAAGCGGACCACTCCAGGGAGGAGTGACAGGCCCCGCAGTCACTCCGCTGCGGGAGCAAATTGTCGTTCACCATCAGCGGGCCGCCGATCGAACCCTGCGTGCCCAGCGCCGGCCAGCACCCACGTGACCCGACCGACACATTCCAGCGGGCGGGCATCCCCCGCGGCAGTGGCCGGCCGTCGTGAGCCGGCCGCCAAGGTCACCGGTCGGTCGGACGGTTCAGGCGGGTCAACCGCCGCCGGACGCACCCAACCCACATGCCCGCCCGAGCTGCAATCGTGGCTGCGCCAGGCACCGAAGGGTGCCGACAAATATTAATTTTCACCAATGTTCATATTTCTACAATGGAACTGCTGTAGTTTGATTTCCAAATGGGCAGAAATGAAAGCCTTTTTAGCATCTTAACTCCGATTCTCATCGCACTTCATGAAACCTGGTTTTTGCCTACCGATACATATAATTTCAATCTTTTCAATTATTCGCTATACCGCCACGATGAGGTCCGTGGATCACACCGCAGTGTCGGCACAGCCATTTACATTAACAATGATTACACACATACACAAATTACACTTCATTCATCGTTATAAGCCATAGCTTGTACATTACGTTTACATGGTCGAAATATAGATGTATGCTCACTATACATTCCACCGTCTACAGACAACACCAACATTTTGACACAATTAGAAAACCTCATCACAAATTTCAAAAACCCGTTCATCTTACTTGGCGATTTCAACGCTCATAGCCCAGCGTGGGATAAAAAATGTACACACCCAGACACTCGCGGACGCATTATTCAACACATTTTAGACCGACACAATTTAGTAATACTTAACACTGGAGAGTCAACATTTTTTCACCTCGGACACAACACAGAAACTGCAATAGATTTGACAATTTGCTCTCCAACTCTGGCTAACGATTTCGATTGGACCATAGACACAGACATTCATGACAGCGATCACTACCCCATAAAAGTGATATCCAATTTTTTTAAACTGCGACAGACACCACACCCAGTTTTATCCCACGCTGGAAAATTTCGAAAGCTGATTGGACAACATTTCAGGAACTTTCACAAATTCAATACAACTCCAACATTTCTCACGTCGAAAACATCAACTTAATTACAAATACACTTTTTGAAGCAGCATCTACTACAATTCCACTCACCAAACATTTAACAAAAATAATTACAGTTCCATGGTAGTGTCCGGAAGTAGCACAGGCCATCGCAATTAGAAAAAGAGCATTTCGAAAATATCTCAGACATCCCGATTCACACAATTTACTTCACCGAAACCGTGAACGAGCCCGAACCCGCCGCATCATACGCGATGCTAGGCGGCGTTCATGGTCATCATATTTACAACAACTCACCTTTCAAACTCCTTTAAGCCAAATCTGGCAATTAATCCGCCGATTGTCCGGACGTATCCCATTTAAATCACCCCCGGCCCTCAAAATCCAGAATATCACCATTACAGACCCACAAACAATAGTAAATACAATAGCAGACACCATGGCCCACAATAGCTCTGACAACAACTACAGACCGGGATTCTTACAAAATGCACAACACGCTTTTCACACCGATTTAACACAATTTTGCTGCAGAAAGACTTAGACGAGCTAGTGAAGTGGTCCGAAAAATGGCAAATGAAGTTTAATTTTGATAAGTGCAAAGTCATGCATGTAGGTAGGCAGCATATGAAGGCTCCATACTTGATGGGTGGCCAAGTACTATCTGTGACTCAGCAGAAGGACTTAGGTGTTATTTTGAACACAAAATTGGGGGCATCAGAACAGACCAAAGAAGCCAGGAAGAAGGCACTAAGAATGCTTGGGGCAATACAGAGGAATGTGTCATACAAAAGTGAGGAGGTCATCAGGAAGCTTTACTGTGCATATGTCAGGCCACATTTGGAATACTGTGTCCAAGCTTGGTCCCCTAGTTATGAGAAAGATTGTTGGGTTTTAGAGAGAGTACAAAAGAGGGCAACAAAAATGGTTAATGGTATAGGCAACCTGGCATATGAGGAAAGATTGAAGAAATTGAATATGTTTTCACTTAGATATAGAAGGCTGAGAGGAGATCTAATCGAGGTTTTTAAATTTGTTCATGGTCAGGAACAGGGATATCTCAGGGAAATATTTGAATTTAACAGAAATGATGCAATTAGAGGTCATCAATTCAAAATTAAAGTTAATCACAGCAGGACAAGGTTAAGACAGTCTTTCTTCACCAACAGGGTAGTAGAACACTGGAACCAGCTGCCAGGAACCATTGTCAGTAGCAACACACTGAACATCTTTAAAAACGGCATAGACAATCATTATAAGAACAGGGGGCTTGTTTTTCTGTATTCCAGGGAGGGTTGATCGACTGGGAGGAGTTGGGAGTTGAGAGGAGTTTGAAATTGTTGAGTGTGTTATGCAATAGCAAGTGAGTCTCTTATTAAGTCTAAACACTTTATAACTTTATATAGAGTGTACCTAGCAGTGGATTCAGCACCTTCCTTCTGGATGTGATACTGATGAGATTGTCCATGGTAGCACAATGGGTATGATGGGAGGAGTTTGTAATTGTTGAGTGTATTATGCAATAGCAAGTGAGTCTCTTATTAAGTCTGAACGCTTTATGAATTTGTGTGGGGTGTGCCTAGCAGTGGATTCGGCACCTTCCTTCGGGATGTGATGCTGATGAGATTGTCTATGGTGGCACGATGGATGTGATGGGAGGAGCTTGTGATTGTTGAGGGTGTTATGCGGTAGCAAGTGAGTGGTGCTAGATAGGCTGGGATATATAGCTTCCTAGGAACTTGGGATAAGGGATTGATTGGGGTGGGAGTATGTACATACCTAGTACCTTTTCTAGATAGGCTTAACCCAGATGGGCCCCTGTGGCTCTTATTAAGCCTTAATACTTTATGACTTTATGACTTTATTTAATTCGATTCTGACTACACTGAAACATACAATGCTCCTTTTCAAATTTCGGAACTAGAAGATGCAATTTCCTCCGCCGGTAACACTTCTGTAGGGCCCGACAATTTACATTATTCCTTTTTTAGACACTTATCCGACCACACGAAACATTCCATCTTACGAACATTTAATTCATTATGGTCAGGTCATATTTTTCCCGAATCTTGGAAAGAAGCCACCATCATTCCGATACCAAAACCCGGTAAAGATCACAGCGACCCCAACAATTTTCGACCCATTGCTCTCACCAGTTGTCTTGGAAAACTTTTTGAACGTATTATTATAAAAAGACTGACCTGGCACCTGGAAACAAATTCTCTTCTATCTCCGATTCAATGCGGTTTTCGGCGAGGACGCAGCACCAAAGATCACCTTATTAGATTAGAGACAGACATCAGCCTAGGCTACAAAAAACATGAACACACTATAGCAGTATTTTTAGACATAAGCAAAGCATACGATATGGTTTTCAAACCCGCATTACTTTTCAAAATTCAGGAACTCGGCATAAAAGGACACTTAGCACATTATTTAGTGGGTTTTTTTTTCTGGTTCTCGTCAATTCCATATCAGGTGCCGGTCAGCCATCTCCGATCCACGTTTTCTTCAGAACGGATTACCACAGGGGAGTTGTATTTCACCAGTATTATTTAAAATCATCATTAATGATATTTTCGATAACATGCCTGCCAATCTATCATACTCGCTATTTGCAGACGATAGTGCGATTTGGCGCTCCGGAAAAAGTTATGAACATTGTTTAATTCGATTACACCAGAGTACACGAATGGTCCCTAAAGTATGGCTTCCTTTTTTCGGCCCCAAAATCTGCAACACTGATATTTAGCAAATCGACACCCTGCCCGAACCCACACACACCGCTTCACCTCGGTAACAACAACATACCTTTTGTAAATTAATTTAAATTTCTAGGCATTATTTTTGATCGTAGGTTATCCATGTATCAACACATCAAACACGTTCAGACCAAATGTTTTCACCGACTCAATTTATTTCGCTGTATTACTTCTTCCTCATTCGGAGCCGATCGTCATACGTTCTTACATCTCTACAAATCCTTAGTTCTTCCCAACATAGAATATGAGTCGCAAGTCTACGCCGGTGCCAGTACCTCCGCTTTCAAACTTTTGGACACCATACAAAATAAATTCATCCGTTTAGCACTCGGTGCAATGACCACGTCTCCCATTACTTCTTTACAAATCGAATCAGGAATTCCGCCATTAGGTCTCCGAAGAATTGAACAAACACTCAGGTATGCCGCAAAAATTCAATTTAGAGAACACCACCCCACACACGCATCTTTACAATTCTCTCAAATCTACACCACGATTATTTAGGTCCAGCCGAAAAACGAACTAGTCTCACTATAGCTTCACGAGTCAAAACATTTTCTGAACAACTTCATTTCACTATTCCACGGATTACTTCTCTTTCTCCACCAACTACACCACCGTGGCAGATAGCCGAACGACACATTTTTTATTTAACCACCACTCCAAAATCACAGCTTTGCCCAGAATATGCGAAACAAAAATTTTACAAATTTCGGTCTCGTTATTCTCATGCTCGTCTTGTTTTTACTGACGGTTCTAAAGACGCCAACTTTACAGGAAATGCCATAGTTTCGGGACCATACACAAAACAACATCGACTACCAGACGGAACATCAATTTTCATCGCCGAATTATGTGCTATCCTCATTGCCCTCCGTTACATTAGCAATCGTTTTCTCTGTCACCCCATGCGCAGCGTCATTTGTCCGGACTCCAAATCTGTTTTACTATCTCTTTCGTCACTTTCTTTTTCACATCATTGCCATATTTATATTTATGAAACGTTAGGAACACTTCATCTGATGGGCGTGAAGGTCCGTTTCCTGTGGGTGCCCAGTAGGCTGTCCCACCATACCAATATCCATATTTCATTCGATCCACATTTATTGCCGCATTCGTTTATGCAAGAAACCACCACACTGAAAGAACTGGACGGTTTGTTCAAGATCTAGGGGTCCCGCAAGTTGGCATATTTCAGAAATGGGTACATATCGCGCGGCAGGGATCGGCGGTCACTCGGCAATAATAAGATTCACACACCGGGTCCTTCAGACAAAGCGTCAACTAACCGACCTGTATGTAGGTGTCACACTTGTCGCTCAGATCATCATTTCCTTTTTTGTTTTCTTTTGGATCAGCTTTCTATTCCCATGCACTGCCTTCAGCAGGAACTGCCGCTGCTCTTCTGTCGTTGTCAGGGCGTTGTTGAACTCCTTGATCAAGGCGATCGCTCGTTCCGCGTGGTCGTTGACGACCGCAAGCCGTGACACGCGCTGCTTGCCCGCCTTGTACGCGTCGTTTTCTTCCCACGACTGGACTGGTGTGCTCAGGAAGCTACCGTCCAGGTCCAGAGCCTCCAGCAGCACTGTTGTCCGTGAGGTGACGAAATCCGACAGGCGTTTTCCTTGGAATGGCCCCACATTTTTATTTTCGAGTCGCTTCAGTGCCTTTTTCTTCGCAGGCTTTCCGAGGTTGGTGACCATACACTCCTTCTCACACTGCGGGACAGCTTGGTCGAAGAGTGCCAGCCCGACCAGAGTCTCGGATATATACCACAGATGGCGCATCATGGCTTCCAGAGCTGTTTGCGCACAGCTGCAGCTCCCCTCGCGTGCAAGTGCCTCCAGGTCCTGGAGGAACTCCAGGTCCACACGTGGTGCGAGATCCGCTCGCGACGCAAGAGCCCATGCTCTCGAGTAGACCAGCGCCACGAAGAGGCTGACGGACGTGATGCCTTTGAGTTCGTCGGACGTCATCTGGAACTGCCGCTGCAGCAGGACAGCTTCAACGCGTATATGCCCTTAGCCATCCACCTCGCATGATGGTGCGCTCCTGGTCTCTTCAGGGGGATCTCGTCCACCGTCGTCTCCCCCAGGAACAGGAGCACGAGCTGCAGCAGCTCCTTGTAGTCGTTCCGTGGCTGCGCCTGGACCAGAGCCTCCGTAATCACCGGCACCGTTCGGGCTTTCAGCGCGGACAGCGTTCCGCTGGCTTCGATTTTGACGGATGGAGTATCACTGGCGGTGGTGACATCAGTCTTGTCCAGTGAGTTCCACTGTCTCTGGAACTTATCGAAGAGCTTGTCGTCTGGCCCGGTGGAAGGGCCCATAGCAGACTTCATGGCGCGGGAGAGAACGACCTCGTACACATGATGCCTGCAGGCGAGGTGAAGCAGTTCCCTTTCCAAGAGTTCCTCGAACTTCACGCACGCTCCTACATAGCAGCCAGTATTTGAAGCGGTAGTGTCGAAGGAGAGGCCCCTGACCCTTTCAGCCAGCTGGTGCTCTTGAACCAACTCAAACCCGACGCGTGCCATTTCGACTCCTGTGCCAGCTGACACTTTGGGGATGCCAAGAGTTTCTCCTGTCCACCGCCCGTGACGACGACAGCGATGCGGTCCACCTGTTCCGGCCCTGCTCCGTCAGGCAGGAGTTTGCCATCCCAGTGCAGGACCAAGGGCTCACCTGGGAAAAATTCCTCCGCCTGGTACTCCTCTGCAGCCCTCTTGCGGTGTGACTGACGTGTGCGATGCATTGTTGAGCGTGACCACTGGCGGATCTAGCCGCTCGGTTTGGGGGGGCTAAACTGGGTCTCCAGGACTTGCCAACCGGGGGGGTGGGGTGGGAAGCGATGTTGGCGGGGCGTTTGTCGTCGACCGGGGGGAGCAACGTAGACGTGGTGTTTGACGTGCTGACCTGGGGTAGGGTGCGAAGCGATGTGTTGTTGTCGACCATGGGGGGGGAGGGTGTGGGAAGCGCAATGGGCGGATCCAGTCACTGGTTGGGGGGGGGCTCCGTACCAGGAGCCGATACGGGAGCCGAAGCAGAGTCAGGGGCCGGTGCATGACCGGTGGCAGGAGCCGGTAAGTGAGCCGAAACAGAATCAGGAGCAGGGACTGTAATCAGACACAGGATATAGTCAAAAGGATGTTAATATCGCGAGAGCGTCCCACAGTCTTCAGTCTGTCATTAAATAAACATTTACCTGCACCACGACACATTCAATATTCATAAATAAAAGTACATTACAAAAGGAAAATTCGCAATGGTCTAAAGAAGTTAAATATTGACTGAATTTGAACAACATCAATACGCGGAATGTCTTTTCGGCCGGTATCAGCCAGTTACGATGTACACCGGAGCACATTGCACGTGCATGGTGTTCCTGACTTGAGGCCAATCACAGCCATGCAGTTATCTGAAAATATGACCCTGTATTTAAATAGGCAGACCTATATGCATATATATATATATATATATATATTTATACATATACATTAAGAATATCTAGGCCAAAGTTATGTTGTATCTTAATGTTTCTTGTAATAACATTAACCCTCGCACTCCGGACGGGGGGGGGGGGATGGTCATTTTCGCACCACAGCCGTGAGGTTTTTCCACAGTACCTAAGTGCCGAACACGCACAGATAATCGGCTGAAACTTTGCATGCGTTCTAGGAATAGCCGATGTGTTGGTTCAAACTTTATGTTTGGGTGATCCAGGTTCACCGAGATATTCGACGTTAAATTCGGATTTTGCTTCTCAAAATTAAATTTGTATTCATCTTTTCAGGATTGTCTGTAGGAAAACCAATAAGAGGTATCGAAAAACCAATGGCATATTCTCGAAACCAATGGCATATTCTCGATAAGCAATTGATCAAATACAATTTGAAAAATAGTCCAGATCTGTGTGACCTCGAACAAGGCGAGGATACGAGGTCAATTTGACAATTTTTTGTCGAATTAATAAAAAATTCAACATCCGTAACGTATGTTATAGAGCACTATCGTATCTATCAGTGTACAAATATCAGCTTCAAATCTTATACTGCGGTTCCGTTTTTATCAATGAAAACGTAGCCGGGGTTCACACTTTTACCGCGCTGCGTTGGCTGCAACTGAAGAAGCGGTCGCGGCCCGAAACTAGGTTGCTTCCACTCCAGCTGGACCGTGAACTATCAGACATACAATGCAACTTTTTATTTAATATTAGAAGTTCAATAACAAGGTAAACGATGCCGTTTTCCGTATCTTTCCATATGGCGTATAACAAAAGTTAGTGGGGTCAAATTGACCCCCCCAGTGGTGCGTGGTGGTGAATTCTGCTGGGAGTACGAGGGTTAATAACTATTAGGGCAAAGATAGTTAGTTATGTACCTAATTCTTTCTGGTTTTTCTAACAACTTTCAGGAAAGAAAAGTATTACATAAGTTGCATTAAAATAGTTAAGGTCAGATACTCAAAATATGTTTTAATTGAAAGGCTTCTTACAGGGGCAGCACATCTAAGATAAATACCTGCATATATGAAAACTATGAAAGCACAAAACATGTATGGACTTACCTTTTGCCCTATTTTTAGAGAATAAATCCTTTATGGAAAGTTGACGCTTCATATCTACTCGTATAGCGATAGCTCTGCCTCTTGCTGTAGGAAGAAGGAATAATGGATAAATAAGCAAGCAGGCATGACACAATCATGTATTCAATGAAACAAAAACCTATTAGATTTGGATAGCTAACAAGAGAAGCCTTCACTTGTTACCTAGTTTTTTTGTGTTTGTTGGGGGGGGGGGGGCTAATTTGTACTGTTAGCCCCCCCAGATTTGATTGGGGGGGGGGGGGGCTAAAGCCCCTTTTGCCCCCCCCCCTGGATCCGCCAGTGAGCGTGACACAGAAATATCCTTCAGGTCGTGTCCGAGAGATCTGGCGGCCAGTGCATATGACATCGCTGCGTTCCTATACGACACGTTCATCCTGTCGTATGCCACGGCTACCACCTTGTCGATGTGGTTCTTAGGCTGCTTCCTCGCTGGGGCACTTGATGTTGACGGCCTGCCTCTGACTGGCATGGTGACGAAGTCTTCATCATCCTCAGACGGCGCAGCCGATGAGGAGGAACTGTCTTCCAGCGCGACAGTCTCCCTAGCCCGCTTCTTCCGTTCGTCTTCCTGCTCCCCTCGCGTCTTCTCCATTTCTCTCCTCTGCTGTTTCTTCCGTCTTCCCCCTCCACTTCCTGATTGTGAAGCTGCGCGTCCGCTGATCCCATGCTGCTTCCACCTGGATCCTCCCGCTGACTGATGTAGAACGCTTTGTCTTCATTGTTGGCCATTACCGACAGCGCCTGCGCGTGTCCAATGTCTAGAATTTCATTCTTCACCTCATCTTGGAACATCTCGGCCATACGATGTTTTTCCTGCGGCTAGCGACGATTCTGCACCAAAGCATCATATCTCTTCAGGAAAGATTCCATCTTCCTTAAAGCGCTGTCACGCCTCATCGTTGGAATTCTGGCCTTGTCCCAGAACACCAACACGGCGTCTAGACACAGGTTCAGACTTTTTGTTCGCCCAAATTTCTGGTATTTGCAATGGTAAAAAAAACTTCCGCAACACCTGGCACTTCGTCGGGAGACGGCATCCCAGAATATCGCAATTGGGCTGGCCGACTAGCCAAACCTCCGTCGCCTCACGAGTTTCCATTGTGACACTCGTAAAATATGTAGGACACAAAAACAAGGTTATTGTAATCAGTGCGGCGAAAGTGCGGCGAGTCACGTCACAGCAGCGCCGAACTAGCTGATTCCGCCTTGCGAGTCACGTCACAGCAGCGCCGAACTAGCTGATATCGCCTTGGCGGGGTTCAGTCAGGCTGTGGCTTGGGCCACGGAATTTTGGCTTGTTTGGAAGCAGATATGGAAGCACTGTAATTGGCGATGTGCACGTGAGCTGTGCAGCCGGGTAAACAAATGCCTCATCTCGTGCCGTCTGATGATCGGGGTCCTCCGCGTTGAAGATGGCCACTTTAATCGCTCGATGCATAGAAGCGCCTTGTCCCGTCTGCCTAGTAAATAACTGACGAGATAGATAACCCGTAAAGAAAACATTCCAGAGGGCCTTAAATAGACCGTATAGCGCACTCGGGTAGCTACAACCATGAGCCAAACAGATATGACAAGGCGCGCAACGGAAATCATTGCATGCCAGTGAACGATGATGCCACCGTGGCGTCATCGACCAGTGGAGTGGCAATGATCTACGAACGAGGCCAGCTTGCGGGACCCCTACATCAGTTCGGATGTGTCTAAAACTTACAGAGGTGAGCTTTTAAGATAAAAGGAACATGGAGAGGCATGTGGATCAACGTTCGAACAACTTTTGTTTTTTACCATTGTTCGGTGGGACAGTCTAGTGCCCAGTCACTACGGCATCCCAGGGAACGAAGAAGCCGACACATTAGCAAAAACATCATTACACCTCCAAAACATTACAGAAATTCCACCACATTTTGAAGGTATTAAATCATCAATACAACAGAGCATTCGACATTTTTGGACACAAAATTGGACACAAAATACGAACCGTACACAATTACATATCATAAAACCTGTCGTCGATATCTGGACCACATCATATAAAAAAACCGACACGAAGAAAAAGTCTTATCACGTTTACGCATCGGCCATACTTTTCTTACACGTCGATATATCTACACGGCTTCACCCAGACCTTCATGCCCATCATGCAACACCCATCTTACAGTCACACATATACTCCTACACTGTCAACAGTACCATAGCCCTCGAAAAACACTTACCGACTACTGCCGAACACACAACATTCCATTTTCTTTACCCACGCTACTGGGAGCTGAACACCCTTCTCTAATAAAATTACTTTTCATCTTTCTCCGACAAACCAACTTGTTCCAGAATTTATAAATTGACTTTCATAGCCTGTTGCAAGTCCTATACGTGATTCTCTGTTTCAGTGAAGAAGAATGCATGATTTAAAGTTGCATGAGAGTCAGTAAATTGGTGGCATGTAAAGTGTGCTGCACATTGCCTCTTAACATTCATCACCGGCGGAGTTGGAACACTTTTGGTACGTTCATGTCTACGCGGATGATTGGTGTGGTTGACAGATGGAATCCTGTTTGCTGGATGCTGATTATAGGCTATTCATTGCTGGCTTGCTCACCTTGACTTCATTGTTGAGTTTGTATAAAGTAATGGCTTGTCGAAGTGCTTACCGCGAATGTACTTGTGTTGTTGCGCATGGCTTTGGATGCTATCTGTGTAACCTGTTATTGGATTGGGTTTGTTGCAGAAACCACACCCACACACTGCATGTCAACGCATGCCTAGCTCTGGCTCGTGGTCCTAAGTTCCTGCTGGCCTCTGACTGCCCTGGTATTCATGTTTGTGTGCCTTGTCCCTAAGCCTAACACATCCTGTGTTGCTGCGCATGCATACAGAACTTGCAGGCAACTTGAATAAATGCAGCAAGGTGTGCGTCTCAACAAACGACTTTACCGGCGGTGATGACATAGCCCTATAGTTTTTATTAATTTTTCCGCGGCACGAAATGACCTCAGGAGGCCGAAGTGCCTATATCAATAAAATGAAATCAGATGAAGTCAGGACTTGAAATACTGCCCACCTGCGCAGATGAAGGAACGAGGTATAGCAGTTTCCGGAACGTCTTGTATTGTTCGGGAGTCAACGCCGCCTATCGCTACAGCCACTTCCTTGCTAAGCGTCATGGGCTTCGGATTGCGGTCCAGGATGCAGTCGATATTGAAGTCCACATCGATGAGGTTGCCGGCTTAGGCAGCAGCGAGCTGTCCAGGTGGCGGTCTCCGACACCCGGCAGGTAGGTGATGACGCAGTGCCAGCTGAAGGGCACGGGACGCGGTTACACTGGCTCCTGGACCTAACCGGGAATCACACCGAAAGAATACTGTCAGTATCACGCATAACTAGGTTAATGCACGTGTAGATCAGGTCAGTCCCGACACATGTTACCTTGCCAACGGCTCATAAAATAAATAGGTCTGGTCCCTTCACATTTGGTTCCCTGAGGACGGGAGCAATGGCCATACACTTCCACAACTCATTTACATATTTCAAAATGAGAAATGTGTGAAGTCACCCCCAATGACCACATAGGCCTTCCCCCGATCATGTATGCCTGCAATGCGGCCTGGGACATCACAGGGCGCGGCCGGAGGACATTTGCGTCTCAGGCCAGTCTACGGTATCGTTTTGTTACTGTTTTCAGGTTATTTTATCGCTTAGTAGTCGGTTTTACAGCGGCAATTTGCTCTCCCGTCTAGTCGCTTTTCATCCTTCCAAGTCAGTCCTTGCTTCAACTAAACATTCCAGGCATGAACTAAAAAAGTACATCGAAGAACATTTATTATTAACAAGAATTGGTTTCTCTCAATTTTCTCGCTTTTTTATTGATAAAACTTGTTTCTTGATGGTGAGAATAAAACGATTTCATACTGATTGTTTTAGTATAATTTTCCTTAAACCATTTTATATTCCGAAACCTATATCCCAATACGCGGCAGGCAACAAATCAGTCGGTGCACGAGCGTCCTACTCGTGGGGTGTGTAGTGAATATTTATGAGTTGTGCGGAGTGAGCATGTCGGCAGTATCAGGTATGGATTTATAAACTTGGTTGACATCGATTAAGTGTACTTTTGTTATCATTTTCTCTACCGTTGCTCAGGAAGTTGGCTTATAACCTCATCCTTCGCTAATTTAACTACGGCGCCAATTTGTCATCTGGCAGTCATCTGTCGGCTGCCAGATACCGTAGAGCTGAGTGCAGTCTCGACGTAAATTAGAAAGCGTATTACAATTTGCTGATATTCGTAAGTTTAATTCTACTTATTTCAGCAGTGTCAATAGTAAAACCTATTTCATTATTAAAACTGATGTGAGAATTAGATTTGGTGGTCGCTTTTAATTTATGCAGATCACTATTTCGGGTCTTCTTCCTCTATCTTGTTCCTGAGACCACGTGACCTGGGAGCAAATTTCCGCTGTAAAACCGGCTAGTGTCATGTTCTATTAATAAACAAAAGTGTCAGCTTTACCGCCAAGGAACTAGACCGGCTTCCATACAATTTGGTGTATAATCATAGTCAATTCTGGTAGATTATGCTATATTATATACTATATCTTCTAAATTCGGGTCAAAATCTAGGCGAACATCGAGGACTGTACTGGGCGATTCCACTAATATACCAAACCTGGGTGTACTATTTGTTTTAGATAACATGAGTGAAATGGCATGGTAGTCAATCATGACGCGCGGCGCAGATTTGGGCTCGTTTTTGGATTTTGAGTTACCGGCCTTGGTGGCATCAGTTGGTACTCTATCTGTAACGCCAATTTGGGATACGACGGCTCGATGGGCCTTGAGATAGGACCATCTCGACGCCTTTGTGTAATTTGTATTACAGAGTTTGTGCTCGGAAGATTAAAAACTTATAAACTCGCTTCAGTACTTCTGTGGTGATCTGATATTCAATCGTAAAATTTGGAACGGATCTATGAACTTTGCGTTTAATTGAAGCTACCGTAATGGAGAGTGCACCTAATTAGAATAAAACAAGTGCCATATCTATTTCAGAAGAGTGAAAGATTTCCAGTTTATGACGAGTATGCTTATTGTTTCAGTATGTCTCAATAACATTTGGTCATTGATAAGTGCACTTCTTGCACTCTGGATAATTATTGTGCCAAAATCAGAAATCATTATTGTGTCAGTGTTTGTGTCAATATTGCTAGACTCTCTTCGATTCTGGTATCACCAAAAGGACAAGAAATCATTGTCATTTCTGGTAAGATAATTTGACTTTTGTTGGAAATGTTCATCAGTAGATGAGCAACAAATTGTAAATTTGCACTTTAAGACAATTTTTTAATCATGGAATTTCTTTTCCAAATGCAATGTTTTTGAATGTAGCTAATTAGACGTTCACTACTAAGCCATACAGCATAATGTGTTCAGACTTAATGAGAGCCACAAGGGCTGATCCAGGTTAAGTCTGTGAAGTGAATATACCTATAAGCCTGTACAAAAAGACATCGCCCCAACTAACACCACATGCAAAATTCCAAGGAAACCATCCACTGACATCCCACACACCCATCAATACCTATATATAAGTTACTTATTGCCTTCATCAGGTCACCCTGATGAAGGCAATATGCTGAAACATTGGTGTACTTTCCTAGAATATATCATCTCGTGCCATTGTAGCCTGTATTTAACTTGTCTTTTAACTTGTCTTTTAACTTATGTTGGTGTATGAATGTTTGTTGCACATCTGCTCCACTATTGACCAGAGTGGGAAACTTACTTTCCGGGTTGGGAGTCGGAGTGCAAACCGGTATCTTCCAGAGTACATTTTCATAGACATTATTTTTTATGCATGGAATCTGTTTGCCAGTAACCGACCAGAAAAACCTAACTCAGACCTACATAATATGCATAAGTAATATCATTCTCATTTTTGGTCAGATGAAATGTCAAAACATAGGAACAAGGAAGTGAACAATGGATGGCACCGCCCGGCAGTGACTCGTAATAATCAGCACTGTTTCGTTTCTCATAACTCACAGGAGCAATGTGCTTTCCTTTCACTTTTGGCTCAGTACAAGGCTAGCCATATGAAAAACAAACAAAAATACTTCACACTTCACCCTCAGCTCAGAGCACATACCTACCTACGCAGCCAATTTACCACGTAATACGAACGCAACTCCGCTACCGCACACGCCACAGTTGGATGTGATCAAAGCAAAGGATCAGTCGAGGTCCTCTGTTTACAGTATGACACTATTAACCACGTGTTCAAAGTTGCTAATGGTTATGACGTCATATAAAAATTACCTTACATTGATTGGTTGACGGACAGATTTCGTAACAGAAAACGCTAACGCAGCCAATTCTGATCGGTGGCCTCCGGAGAACGTCTCTTAAAACTGAAAAACTTTCCCAATATAGGGTGGCAGAAACACCGCTTTTCCGAGACGCGGCTCCAAAGCCGGAGAACAGTGTACTCAGTGCGCATGCGCATCTTTTTGCAAGTTGTAGTCGGCGTGTTGTCGGCAATTGAGGTTGAGATTTGAGGAAATTGAGGTTCAGCAATCGGTAGTTGAGAGCTGACTGCTACAAAAAAAGTGGTTAGAGTGGTGACCGTAAGTGGAATAACCACGTTTTTTGGGTGTATTTCTGTGTTGGTTTTTATTCATATCTTTGTTCCCACATTTCAATTTGTGTCGGAGTACATGTGAAGCCCATCCTATCCAGTATGAACCCGGAGTGCAGAAATGTTTTCAGAGATAAAATCTCTTAAGAAGTGCCTTAATTCCCACCCTGCTATTGACCACAAAGCTATCCTTTCTTTGTAAATATCTGTGAGCTATACCCAGACTGTCCATAACAGCCACTATATGTGGAGGGCATGCATTGTGAAATAAACAAATAAATAAATTGTCCAGTTAACTAATAACACAATCTGTTGTTGCTTAACTGTCCTACACCTTGACTTGTTTAACCTGAATTGATGACCCCTAGGTGATACTCTAAATAGAAGAGCATCATTGAGATTGACCTGATCTTGCCTTTTAATGATTTTATGCATTTTACTGATATATTGCCTTAATCTCCTATACATGAGAGTACATATCTAATTCCATAAACCTTTCTCCATATTCTAAGTTACCTAGTCCACTGATGAGTAGTGGTTTTGTGCTGCACACTTTCTAGCATATATATAGCTTTTTCAAAGGGCTCCTTGCATGTACATAGTATACCAAGTAGGGTTGCACATAGGCTAAGTAGGGGACAAGTGGTCTAGGGGTAAGATGCTCGTCTCACAATCGAAAGGTTGTGGGTTAGAGTCTCACCTGTCGCTACTCTTCGCCCACAACCAATCGGCGTGAGAGATTGGCGACACTACATGACTCAACGGTCGATGTGTCGTAAAACCAATAACCAACCAACATAGGCTAAGTACAGTTTTATTGTCATGACTTCCTTGCTCTTATACCTCACACTCTTACCAATGATTTCCAGCATTCTGATTTTGAAGGTTTATGCTACACTGCATTACAGCTTAGCTATGCATGCTACTCCAGATCTAAGAATGATGCTCATGCTCATGGGCATCATTTCCCCAGAATTTAAATGCAACTATAGTTTTGCATAGTAGGTTGGTTTTGGCATAATATATATCATATTAGGAATAGTACCCAATGTAGCCAACATCCATGCTGTAATATATGGCAGGCAGCTGTATGATGCACACTGGGTGGTGGAGAGAAAGCGTACTGACCCCTAGAGGGAAAGCTGCAGTTTCTATGGTTCATTGTAATTTTTATTTCTTTCCTTACTTTTGTGCCATTCCCACACTGATGCGCCTTTCTGCAGCACACCTGTGCAGGGGGAAATTAAACTTGATTTGCGCCGTGAAGCCACGTGGTAAAATTTGAGAAGTTTGAGGTAAATGCGTAAGTTTCCGCCCCAGGATATACAGAAGCGTAAGCTGGCAGGCAGGGCAGAGTGGCGGGATCGTCTTCACCCGCGGGTGCCGCTCCAGGCACAGCGCGGCAGCACAGCGCGGCAGCTTTCACCAGAGTGCCGGTGTCAGCCGTTTGATCACATGCTGTGTCGGGCGACCGTCTGCAGTCGTTTCAGATAGAAAGATTCTGGGTTTAAACTTTCTTTCCATGCAAGTATCTACAACATCTTAGTACAAACTAAAGAAATATTTAGCGTGATTAACCTATGCTTCTGTATATTTGTAGATAATTGTTATATTTCAGAGCGGCCAGGATGCCTCCCGGAAAACCTGATGTCACGGCTCCGAGCTTGGTGAAGCGGGTCTGTGGGGCAGAGGGCTGCAAGGCCGAGATGAGGGGGTGCGACCTCCCCAGACACTACAGGAACAAGACCAACTTCCAGCACCTAAATGAACTGAAGATGATGACGTCTAATGCAGCAGAGGAAAAGGCCAAGACGATGGACAGCCACACGGTCTACATGTTCAGAAACGGCCACTCTGAAACCAATCCACCCAAGTACTTCACCCACAAGCTAGCCAAGAAAGACATTCCCGAGTGGGCGAAAATCAAGGATAAAGAACCCACTGCAAAGACTGATGAGAATGAAAACACGGCAGAGAAGGAAAAGACCACAGTTGAGGACGAAGTAATCACTGAGGAGGAAGAAGTCATGGAAAAGGGGCCGCTGGACAATTCTGAAGAGGATGAATCGACGGGGGAGAGGTCTGCGAAGAAAGTTAAGGTGACGGGGGGTGGAGGTGGAGAATCTTCAGAGTCGAGGAGTGATGGCGAGGAAAGTGACACCGAAAAAGAAAACGTCAAAACAGAGGAGCAAACCACACGGGAAACTCTCGCCAACGTTGACACATTGGTGAATAAAATCGCCGAGAAAACCGCAGAGAAAACGTATAAAAAATTCAAGGAGGAGGAGTCTAAAAAGGAGGTCGAGACGGAGAGGATTCCAGAATCCTGGATTGAAGGAGACACGATGTTCCAGTGCCGGCCATGCCTGAAGTTCAGCCGATCAGCTGATGTCCCGCATAAACTGTTCAAGTTCAGGAAGGCGAATTTCGGGATGGTGGAGAAGGAAAGAAAATCTGGAGAACACAGGAAATTTTGGAGGATGAAGTCAGCCATGAAGAGTCATTCTACAAGCGATCTTCACATCTGGTGTTGCTTGAAGGAAGAGTCCGAGAAGGAAAAGAAGCTTGATTTTGAGAAAGAAAACAAAGAGGCTGGTCTGACTGTAATCAGGAACGTGGTTAAAGCTTTGAAGCACGGCCAGTCGTCGGTGGACTTCCTGGCAGACAACAACCTCTTCCATCTGGATGGTGAAGGAAAGAACCGCTGCGTGGCCACCAAGAACAACAGCAGGGCCGCCTTCTTCCAGATCAGGGACATCGTCTATGAGGTGGTGGGGGGGGGCAGGGAGAAGAGGTGGTTCAGCGTGGAGGGCCCCGGGAATATCAAGGACATCGCCGTGACCCTGGATAAAGTGACTATTCAGCGAGTTTCGTACACCTGCCTCCTTACCTACTACTTCTATGACGGTGTCATCTACTGCATGCTGAACAAGTTGATGACCATGGGCGAGGACGACTACGACTCGGAGGGGTCGGCGAGGGCCGTGGTGGAGGGGCTGACGGAGACACTTGGCATCTCCAAGTCGAGACTCGCTGACTTACTGCGGCATTTCAGCTACGACGGCGTTTACGCCAACAAGGAGGAGAGGGTGGCGGGCGGCGGCTCCTTAAACCTGACCAAGTTCGTGGCGGCGGAGCTGGGACTGGAGGAGGGGGACATCACAGGGACGTGGGGTGTAGCTCACCAACTGCAGTTGATCTGGAACAAGTGCATCAAGAGTCACCCCAAGATTGAGAACATGATCAAGCTCTACTTCGACGCCATGGGGGACTTCAGCCTCGGCAAGGCCTCCACTGTCTTCATGAACAGGGCCAGGGAGCTGGGTAAACTAGTCCTCACTCCTAAAAAGCAGCAGACGACAAGGTTCGTGCGGAGCCTAGTCAGGGGGCTTCGCTCGGCGATGCAGAACCTTCCCACCATGATCGCCATATTTGCAGAGGAATATCAGGAAGCTGCTCTGGAGGGGAGGAACGACAAAGCTAAGGAGTACAAGAAGAAGATGGAGGATCTGAGGAGCTCCAAGAACTTCCTCTTCATCCTCGGCCTGCTGCAGCTCCTTGAGGTATATGCAGAAGTCTCCCTGGACGCCCAACACATGAAGTTCTTCCCTACACAGGTCTGGTCCTCGATCAAGAAGGCGCAAGAGAAAGTGGAGAGTCTGTCCAAGGAGTGGATCTGGAGCAGCGACAAGATGAAGTTCAGTGTGATGGAGGAACCCAGGACGATTGTGGAGACTCTGCTGTCGAGTTAGAGGTTCGAGCCGAAGCTTCTGGAGAAGAATGTGACAAGGAAAGGCCAGGAACTGAGAGAGGCGGGTTTGCTGGAAGAAGATGAGAAAGTGTCAAGTCTCTTTGAGGATGATGAACAGGTCAGAGCCCTGACCGGTGAAGCTTACATGAAGGAGATAGATGATGTCGAGATCAAGTCTGTGGAAAAGGAGCTCTCGAAGCTGGCAGAAACGATTTCAAAGGACTGGAAAAGGAGACAGAGGCAGTCAAAGCTTGAAGAAGCTGCTTCTGAGGTTCTGGGTCAGGAACCATCTGATGACAACCTCGAAGATGATGATGACTCCAACACTGAGATGATGACAACGTTAACCAAGTTGATCGATGAACTGCCGCAGTACCAGAAGGACAAGTTCGACCCAGTGGAGATTCCTCCTGGTCTCCTCAGCTACAAGCAGTTCACTAGAGATCTCCAAGGTGTCCCCGAAAATGACAACTACTCCGCCTGGTACAGAAAGTTCGTGAAGCCAGAGAATTCCAAGGAGTGCAACACCAAGTTCTCCGAGCTGTTCGAGAACCTGCAGGTCAGGAGCTCCAGCGAGGCCATAGCCGAGACTGTCGGCTCCATCATGTCCAACCACGTGGGGAAGGGCCGCTACCTCAACCCCACAACTTCAGCAAGGAGATGTGCTTAGAGTACAATCTAGGCCCCCAGGTGAGCTAGACAACCTGTTTAATTCCATAGAATTTGAAATAACATTGATTTATTCGATCTCGACACCTGTTTAATTCCATAGAATTTGAAATAACATTGATTTATTCGATCTCGACAATCGAAAAAATGACAAAGTCCAAGAGTAAACTGACACATAGCCAAATTCATGGGTGGCCAGATAAAAGAATCACCCTGTATGTTCCAGCACATGCTCGAGGGTCTGTGTGAGCAAGTCTACAACATCAGACAGAAGGAGTTCATCTACAAGAGAGACGGCGAGGGGAGGTTGGTGACGGAGAGAGGCGGCATGAGGCTGGTGGACCGTGACGTCGGAGCCGCGATCAGGACCTTCAGGAAGAACCAGATGAAGTCCTCCAAGTTTCCCCGGGACTTCTGGGTGTGAATTCTATATTTCAGCTAAACAAATCGATGTAACTGCAATGTCAAGGAATAAATAGCAAAAGAGGTGTACGAGTAGAGTGTATTTACTTGATGTTTACGAAATCGCGTAAAATTCCAGGGTTTTCTTAGGTTGCGTAAGTTTTCCAGTATGGTGCACAGCGGAAAATCCATGATGGCCTCAAAGCCCACATGTAAGAATTCGTGCCCGGCCCAAGTATTATTTTCCCCTGCACCTGTGTGAAAGAGCCAAGTGTCTACACCTGTGGAGACACACTGACCAGGTTTCCTGAGTGTACCACAGTAAATGTTTTAAAATTTCATACTTGGGGCTCACCAACAAATGGGCACACACAATTCTGGGAAAAGGTACTTTTGGCACATTAGAAGGGTGCTTGGTGCAGACTATTGTAGGTTGGTTATTGGTTTTATGACACGTCGACCGTTGAGTCATATAGGGAGTCATATAGTGTCGCCAATCTCTCACGCCGATTGGTCGCGGGCGAAGAGTAGCGACAGGTGAGATTCGAACCCACAATCTTTTGATCGCGAGACGAGCATCTTACCCCTAGACCACTCGTCCCCTTGCAGACTATTGTACAAAGGTGCACTCATAATTTTTGTTAGAAGAAGCATGAAAAGAGCAGAGCTACTCCCAATATGAGGGCTCTTTTGTGTCACTTTATTCTGAGACCCCGGAAATATGAAAGTTACATGCCTGCCCACTAGTGGAGGTATAAAAAGTTCTCATAAGTTTCAGGTGGTGCTTTTGTAAGCTCCTTGTGGTTTCCATGTGATACTTTTCCATTCATCCTCATCAGTGCTAATGCTAAATTTCCTAAAGGCCTTTCTCCATGTTTTTTTTTCAGCCAGTGGCATACCTATGTTTTGCATCCTATGACGTGCTTCAGAGTCTCTGCACATTTTAAAGGTCCTGGCACATTTTTGAGACTAGGGATTTTTTTAGGGCATTGTTGCTTTTCGTGGACTGTGCTTTCAAATGACCAATTGGTTTTTTAAAATGTGTATTTAGTGCCCCACATATTTAACTCTGCTTAGATCCTTACACCCCAGCTTGGAGGGTCATTAAAGACCCCTGTCTAACTTTTAAGTTAAGCATTACACCAAAACAAGAGGGATACCATTGGAAAGTCCTGAATGAATAGGGTCTGAAAATGCTTTTATATTTATTATTTGATAAAATTTGAAAACCAAAATGCCAATTTTTGATAGCAATTGATTGTACAGACATTTCATATCGGCACATTATGCTACTTTAGGTCATGCAATGCAATTTTGACCCTATTTGGGTGGTGAAAAGTCAAAATAAGCCATCGAGATAGCAGTGTCTAAACTAGCTTGACCCACATTGCACACTTTATCATGACCTGACCTCAGGCCACTTGACAGAGTCCGAACAAGTTGTATAGCAAACTTGTGATGTTTCTGCATGCATATCAAGCTAAAAATGATGTTAGAAGAGCATACATATTACAAAGATAAGAAGGCCTTCCCAATGTGGTACAAAATTGGCTGTGACCTCAGGTCGCTAACCTAACCTCAAACATAAATTTGAGATATATGCTTTGAAGACACTGCCCAATTGCACACACAAAGCAAGTTTGATCTCAATATCTCTTCATGCATATGAGTTATCAATCCTCATATATTTTTGGAGGTGGTCCTCTGTCCTGAGCTAGATCAATGACCTTACATGACCTGAGGTTGAAAGTTTCACTTCAGATGCAAACATGATCAAGGAAAAGGTACTGAAAATCTTGCAACGCCATCATTTTCCCGATGTCGTGAAAAGCCTGGCGGGGGGGGGGTAGAAAATGACCCCAGGCAGGTTATGGTCATGCCGCTTTTTGCGAGCCCCAGCATGTTTTTGAGGCCCTCATGCTGTCTTTCCGGTATGCTTAGTGGCCCTCGACAAGTTTGAAATCCTCCTGTGTGTGTATTTAGGGCTCCTGGTGTGTTTATTTACAATCCCAACACATGTTTTAAGGCCCTGCTCTTTACGAGACGCAGTGCGTCTTGGACGGCCTCGAGACCGTCGGTAGCTCCGTGGCAAGCCAGAGGTATGGGATTCAATTCCTCCAGGTGACTGCCTTTCCTGCCAGGGTGAGGGACAGGTGACGTCATATGGCCTCAGCTGCTGAGTGCGTGGTAAATTCACAACCACCACCACCACCACCACCGCCACCACCACCACTAGGAGGGCCTCGGTGCGTTTTCGGCCTCCCGGTGTGCTTTTGGGGCTCGCCTGTGTATTTGGCGTTCAGGGCGCATTTTCTTTTAGTCTCAATAATATTTTGTGAGCTTTGGTGTGATTTTTCATGGCCCTGGTGCTATTTTTTAAAGCCCAGGTGCGGTTTTTCAAGGTCAGGCACGAGATTCCACAGCCCTGACGCGAGTTCCTTGCTTTCATCTCGATTATTTTTGGGACTGTTCGGAGCCGGAGCCGCTTTCCCGGGACCCGGCGTGATCCTTCGGGCCAGTAACAAATTAACGTCAGTTGGGTACCAAACTTCCTGGGGTCCACACCCTGCATACCCCGTCTGACCTGCCCAAGATCTCCAGGCATGGTTTTCAGCTTATTGATAATATATATATATATATTTATTTATTTATTTATGTGTATAATTGGACTCTGTTGAGGTTATGCTGGTGAATTGGAGTAGCACATTCAGGTAGGGTGCTAAGGGGTTTGTAGCAGTCTCTGCTAAGCAAGAACCCTGATTCTAGCTCTCAGCCAGTTGAAAATACTTCTGAAGGCAACTTTAGGGTCTATGGAAAAGAAACATCCAGAGAGACTGTGGCAAGCAATGCTTAATGTGTACCATATAATTTGTCTAGTTGGCAATGGAGAATGGAGCAACGCTTCTCTGGTCGAGGGAGACAATGAGCTTGGATCAGTGATGCATCCAGCTCTACTTCCAGTCAACTGTTGTTGAAAACCGAACTCCGGGAATAGCGATGTTAAATCTATGCTGCGTACCTTCCACACTATGGTGTTGTTTTCTGTAAGTGCATACTATCTAATGATAATATGATTATACTTTGTTCTTTCCAGCTACCTCTGCCCATCATCATCGTCGTATCAACGGTGGTCTTTGCTTTCATTGCAATACTCTTTGGAGCTCCCCTCTTGAGGTAAGTATGCTCATTATGTTTTCAAACCATGCTGAATTCTACTGAGTATCCAAGTTAGCGTGCCTAGCAAAAATGCATTTTGCAGGAAGCTGGTTTCATTGCATATTTAAAGAACATGTATTCTACCACAAGGCAATTGCGAAATGCATGGTGTATGACACTACCTTTGTGAAGTCAGGAGTGAATGTGAGTAGGTATACCAAACACTACTTTTGTTTCAGTAATGCAGGAAGTGTACATCGATGCGCCCTAAAGCACAAATCCACCACCACCAGGAAGTGTACATGTACAGTAGACAAGACTGTTATGCTTATTGCCACCAGCAAGCTGCTTTACTGCAGAAAGAGAGCCTATTAGTGTTCCAGTGTGAACATTTTAGCATTCGTTTTTTATGTGTTTTCTGTGGTCACTATTAGGCTATTTCGTCGTGGAAATATAATGCATTAGCGTTGCGAAGGCGCAAGGTACGAGTGGGGACGAAGGCCAGGAGTCTTCCCTCGACTACCAGGAAAAGATGACAATTCCTAATTATAATTCATCATAACAATAATAATGTTTCTTTAATAATTAATAATTAATTGTGCTGCCACCTACTTAACCTCGCTCATGACCTCCGGACAAGGCCTCTGCCATGGAAGTCCGCTATCACTGCATAATCATTAATTTATGGATTTATCTCAGTGACACCGAAAACACTCTGCTGTTTGGCCTTCTGCTGTCGGTGCTCGCGATCTTCCCGACGGCCCTGGCATCTGGCGGCAGCGTGACGAAGCTGATCGACACTCTGGTCGACTTTGTGTAAGTTTGGGATGGGTGTTGTCTGACAGCTCACTCTGGAAAGGAGTGGCGTACTGTATTCGGCTCGTGCTACCACTCTTCTCTGTGGCACCATGACTGATGTGTTGTGCTGGCCAGTGGTAGTCATTGACGATCTGTTCCGACGTGTGATGACCTGTGCTGACTTCCGGTGACCTGAGGCGACATGTGGTGCGCTAATGACCTGCGGCGTCCTCTTGTGACCTGTGGCGACCTGTGCAGTGCCGAGTCGTCGCACCAGCAGCAGGACCTGGGAGCGGCAGCGGGCGCAGTCGCCGGCGCCTGGTTCGGCGCGCTTGTCATTCCCCTGGACTGGGATCGGCCCTGGCAGGTGAGATGCAGTCCGTCTGTGAGGAAGGCCGATTCGCCTAGCACGGTGTGGTTACGAACGAGGGCGATGCCCGAGTGCGTTCACTCTCGTGTACACACGAGAAAAGCTTCTTATGCGCTGAACGACCCGGCGGGACTCAATTGGCACGTTTTTGAAACAGAAATTTGTATAGCGATTTGGTCCTGCTCTCCGCTCTCAGAATAGTACACCTATCTAAATTATGAGTTGTAGAAATCACAGCAGTTCTTAAGTACTCGCAATCTGCGTTCGAAGAATAGGCTCTGTGATGGCATTGCCTACCTCCGTGTGGCGCGCCACGTCGCGCAACTTGGTGTCTCGACGCGTGTGCTTACAACGATGGCCAAGGAGAGAGCAGTTGCGGTCGGTTCACAAGCTCACAATCTTACCCCATCCTCCTCCCTCCCCACGAGCTCACTGTCGACAACGGTGTGGTCCATTGAACCGTCGCCAGCGAAAGCGAGAGTGCTGCGATCAGTCCCCGAGCCTCACTCGATCAACTCGCCTCATGGAGCCTCGTACCAGTGGAGATGGGAGGCAAGGGACAGATGCTCCCAGCTGAGTTGTTCCCCATTGGCACAAGGAATTCGGCGATACTAGATAGCTAGTATTGCCAAATTTATAATGGGCTCTGTTGTGGGTGAAAAATGACCCAAGTAGTCGATGCTGCCTAAAGCGATCCATAACCATGGATCCATAACCACCGCCACCACTAGATAGCTGTTTGCACCGCAAACACCGTTGTTGACCTAACCGAGCGCATCTTGGCAAGCTGTCCAGTTGACGAAGCAGGTCACGCGGCAGAATTTCCAGCTGATTGCGGAGGGTTGGTGGACCCGCTGCCGGCTCCCAGCGCCCGTTCAGACGGCCAGCGTTCCCTCCACCACGGCTGATTGGCCCATCAGCGCCGGCGCCGCTGTGCCATTAGTCGTGTGTGCAGAGCCGACTAGACCATTAGTCTCGTGCGCCGGGTGTCCACTTGGTTGCGTCGTTAGCGCCGTGTCGCCAGGTGACGGTGCGCACGTGTGCCGGCAGGTGTGGCCGGTGTCGTGCTGCGCCGGCGCCCACTTGGGCTCAGCTGTCGGCCGCCTGCTGTCGTGCCGCCTCTGTCCGGCCGCCGACGTCAAGTCCGAGTGACCCGACCTGACCTGACGTGAGCCGGCGCCGCCATGCTGTCCCTGCTGAGCCGCGCCTACGGCTGGCTGAAGCACAACTACCGCATGTACGAGCTGAACACGTCGGTGGCGATGCTGGAGCCGCGCGAGAAGGTGGCCTTCCACACGCTGCTCGTCTGCATCCTCAGCATGATGGCGTACAGCAGCTACGTCTACCTGCCGCACTACACCGTGTTCCTGCTGGCGCGCTTCGGTCTGGTCGCGCCCGCCGACGACTGACGGCACCAGCCGGGCGGACACGTCATCGGCCGTGGTCTCGCGGGCGGACACGAGCCGCGCCAAACGCCTCGGCCGACCATCTCCGCCGCAGCGGGCGACTGTGCCCTCCGGCGCGGGGCCTGGCTGTGATCTCAGCCTGGAGACGTGAGATTGTGACCTGCGCTGCAGCGTGTAAGTGTGAGCGCTGGTCGCCAGCTGGGTGGGATCACGCTCACGGGGAGAGTGCGTGCTGTGTTTGCCGGTGGTTTGTTTGTGAGTTGGTTGGGCACTGTCGACCGACATTTAGATTGAACGCTGACGTCGCGCAGACGAGGCCGGCGATACCAAATTGTCTGTTGCGTGTATTACGCTGTGCTGGCGGTGGCCGTGGTTGCGTACTGGCTGTCGGCTGCTGCCCTGTTCTACACGTACTACCACACCGGCTGACCGCGGACCGGTGTTAGTCCGTGTCCGCTGTCGTGTCCGACGCCGCCATGTCCGCCGAAGCCACACCCGCCAAAGTGCTCACCAAGAGCCAGATGAAGCGGGCCGCGCGTAGCGGCAAGGCGCGCACGCGCAACGTGCTGTTCCACCCGTTCCGCATCGAGTGGCCGCCGGTGGGTCGGCAGGCGGCGGCCGACGTGCTGGCGGCCGTCGCGACCCACGTGCGCCAGTTCGACATCTGCACGTCAGTGGACCAGGCCGAGTACGTGCGGCTGCTGGCGGCCGGCCGGCGCGAGGAGCTCACGGCCGCGCGGCAGCGGGCGCGCGCCACGGCCGCGCCGCTACTGGAGGCGCGCCGCCGCTACCTGGCCGACTGCGTGGTCGGCTTCAACGCGGCGTCGCGCGCGCTGGAGGCGGGCGCGCTGGCCGCGCTACTGGTGGAGGCCGAGACGCCGGCGCTGGAGACGAGCCACCTGGCGCCGCTGGCGGCCGGCCGCCGCTGCCCGGCGGTGCGCGTGCCGCGGCTGCGGCCGGCGCTCGAGGCGCGCCTCGGCCTGCAGACGGCCGTGTTCGGCCTGCGGTCGGCCGTGGCGGATGCGGCGCACCCGCTCCACCCGCTGTACGTGGCCGTGCGCGCCGCCGCGGCGCCGCTCGCCGCCCTGCCGGCGGCCTGCGCCAACCCGTCGGCGAAGCGCGCCGAGCCGGAGCCTGACCAGCCGGCCGCGGAGTCTGACGCGTCGCCGGCCACTCCACCGACTGCTCCACCTCCGCCGCCGCCGCCGCTGCTCCAACAGGCCGACTTCATCAGCTTCGGGCCAGCCGACAGGAAGCGCACCATTGCGCGCCGGCAGGTCGTCGACCAGCTGGACAGCCTGATGTGTATCGACACGGTGGGCGTGCCGCACAGGAAGCGACTTGCGCTCAGGGCGGCCAGGGTCATGACCGTCACTCTCGGCAACAAGCAGCAGAAGAAGACCGCCAAGCAGAAGTGACGGCCGCTATTGTATACTGGGTAACTGCATGGCTTATTGGGATATCGTATTGCCGACTTCCAGTGGGATTTTTTTTTGCATTGTGGTTCTGCAGTGCGACTCGAGTTCAGTTGGGTACCTGTTTAGGTCGTGATTATCCCCAATAAACGATGCGCCTGGGCACGCCTGTGTGGGGGGGGGAAGAAGGACAAGTGACGGTTTGGGTCATCGCCATGGTATGTGTGCGCGAAAGCGCTGAGCACGAGTAATTAGCGTTACTCGCTGCTCAGTAAAAGACGTACCACGACTCGGCGTGGATATTTGCGGGCTGGCATGATTCATACCGTGAATTCCGCCCAAGACCTTTTGTCCAATGGTCGAAGACCGTACACGCCTTCATTGAATATTTGTTTAATGGCGCCCGAACTGCTGGTGGCTATCTTGCGCCGCGTACACGCCTTCGTTTACGCCTGGCGACGAATTGTTTAGTGGTAGTTAGTAGCAGCCCATCTGCGGTTTGTAGTAAGTAGTCCATCTGTAGTTGGTGGTGGCCCAACTGGAGACGAGGTGACATACATACGGATGTTCGCTAAGCTGACAAGCAAAAAGGTCCGCACTCCTCAGCAAATGCTGTCCAGGCCCTAGCCACGGCCCAAGTTTGCGAACACTAGTACTGTCCAGTAATTCACGTACACAATTCGGAACTGAATTCGGCACCGAGCGGTTCAAGTGCAAGCAATATGTGGCATGGCGCCACCCGCCTTCCCAAAACGCCGACAGCGGCGGAGGCCAAACAGCAAGTTCTCGTGTCCTGTTCCAAGACCGCGGCCATCAGCCGAACACGAAAACAGCGGTATTACCTTACCTTCGTGTAGTACCTGCAGTGCCTTACCTTAGTACCTTCGATAGGCGAGAATGACTTGGGTATAGTCACTTGGGAACGCCCGAGATACATCTGCTGCATTCACTGCCCATGTGCACATGTTCGATTTGTGCACCTAAATATTTGTTGGTACTGTTCACCACCGTATGGGTTGAGCGAAACCCTGGTCATTTTGGAACTCAATGAGCCAGTGGTATTAGGTAACCAGTCGAGATGCCAGGGTTTTCATGGGGACGTCAAGGGCGCACTTTTGCACCAAGTTCTGGCGGAGTTCCACTCAAGCGCCGGCGCGCTAGCATGGCAGGAACAGATGTCCGCTGTTGGGGTGCAGAGGGCACCAACTTACCCTGTGGCCGCGCCTCGCCACCATGGCGGGAGCATCCAGGGACAAGCCATTCTCCACAGCCGGTGATCGAAACTAGCACTGCTGGACACGTATATTTGAAAGGGTTGACCCTGGCACGTCGGGAATATCTCGGCCGAGTCGTGTTGGCGGCCACAAATAACAGACCGGCTATCGACCCAGTAACGCTGACAGACTAAAAACAGATACAAACGGAATGTCAAAAGACGGATACAATATCGTATCATAGGAAATTCAAAAAGTAGACACATGTAATCATACCCTGAAAACATTCAAACGTAGCCAGGTCGACACTCACAACGCCCTTATAAATGTTGGAAAGCTTGGAAGAGCACTACCTGCGGCCAGCCTTCTACGAGCTACCGGTACACGGTACAAGGGTCGCGCGCCCGCCGACCGGGCACTCCGATAAAAATTCAAATTGCGTCCAACAATGAAACAATGCACCGGCTGGACGGACCGACAGTGACAGCGCGTCGCGCCATTCGGCGCCCCCCCTGTACACTGCGCGGGCGGCGCGTCGGCGCCGCACCGCCTGGGGCGACTCGGCTCCGCGCGACTCACACCCGAACACTCAGCCGCGGTCGGCGCCTCGAGACGAGTCGAGCAGGACACCAACTACCGAGCGACGCCGACGAGACGATTCTACTTCAGGTAGGCAAGTGGACGGCTCTCAGTTGCTGAAGGCACTAGTGCGCTCACCAACTAAAAACGGCTCACCGCGAGCCGCCGCGTCGTCACGAGGTGGGGCGGTCGGCCGCGGAAGCACATACAAACATCAGGGTATACCACGTGCTACTAGCGGAACGTCCTGGTCTGCCAGGGGTGGGCCAGCAGACCACCTACTCCCGATTTCGCGTAAACGCTTGCAATGAATAACTTGGGACGGCCGGCGAAGCGGCACGGTACGATCCGTTCGCCTGGTCTGTACAGTTCAAATTACACAACACCAACGGCTGATATGACGCGACACACAGCACACTCGCCGTAGACGGCTCCGCCTGGGTCCCGAGAGTTGCCACAGTTGTGACGGGTTTAGTCACGAATAGCTGCTTACAAATACCTGATAATATCGCCCCGACGCGGCCACAATTGTCGATGATCTGAAGTAATCGGCTAAAAACGCACAGCTGCTCCTTGGTGACAAGGTTAATGACTGCGAATGATTTGAAATGGGAAAAACAATGCATTCGCCCACCCACTCACTAATCTGCATCAAAAGACGCTTTCATCCCAGCCATCCACTTGTAAGTACCTTTGTCATTGTACAGTTCCACGAGGGGGCTTGTGAAATACCTCATGCCCACCCGTCCCACAACTCGGGCGGACGAACAGTTCTAGCACTGTGCCACTCAGAAGAGGAGTGCCTTGTACCACGTCGATGTGTGAATACAAAAACGGAAAGCTGGCGACTGCTCCGCCAGCGTCCGGTTCGGTCGATCAGCGTCGGCCGGCGCGGCGGGCCGTTACAAGAGTCGGCGCTGGAGCGGGCGACAGCACCGCCTGTTCTCCAACACCAAGCTGCCGCACACACCTCCGACCAACTGAACCTCCAGACACGCCACCGCCGCACAAACGGTCGCCGGTGCCGCGCGTGGGCACGTGACGATCGCACCACGCCGCGCCGCGCCGACCAACCGCTGCCAACACCCCCAGCGTCAAGTCACCGGGGGAGGGCCAGCGCACGCCCTGCCACGGCACGGCTCACGTGCCGGCCGCCATCAGCGGCAGCAGCACCTCGGGCCCCTTGGCCTGCGTCAGGAACGGATGCTGCAGCAACTCGTAGGCGGTGGCACGCTGGCCCGGGTCGCGCACCAGCATCTTCTCCAGGAAGCCCTGCAGGCGCGCAGACATCTGGCGCAGAACGGACGGAGTCATGGGACACGCTGCACACAGACGCTCACCTGGCACACCATCGCCAGCAAGGTTAGTCCGATTACTCGCTCTTCTCTCCATCTGGAAGCTTCCATTCCAAGATACAAGTTGCCTGTCGCATACAATCATTATTGAATAGCAATCATATTTCACAGCCTTATGTCCGCAATTCGATGACGCAACGTGTGTGTTGTTGTTCATTGAGTGTTTCGCGACGCACTTTATGCACGATCACGGCTAATGGCGCCGTCCACACTGCTTCGCCGATGGCCCGCGGGATTGAGAAATGTCCTGAGTGGTGCGAGTGTTGAACCAGGGACCTTTGGTACCAAGAGCTCAACGCCTCAGCCACTCGGCCATCCCCGCCCTTGTAACGTGTGTGTGTGGGGGGGGGGGGAGGTTGTCGTGTGTGCAAGTGTGTGGGGAGGTTGTCGGTATACGGTAGCGTCTGCCACATCGTCGCTACTCGTCTATAGAGCAGCTGAAGGATCAATAACCACCCTAGGCCACCATATCTTCTACACAAATCGGTTGGTGTTAATCTTTTCGTTCCGCACTTTGGCATTTACACAAACAGAACGGTGTGATAAGTGGGAGCAGCGACCAGCCATACCTTATTGTTCTTCAGCTTGGGCGGCGGCATGTCCCGGATGCGACGCATGGCTTGCAGTGGCGGCTCGTTGAAGAACGGCGGCTCCCCGTCCACCATCTCGATGACCATGATGCCTGTCGCAGGATCACTCGGCTGTTTTTGGTGCGACGTCTCGTTACCTGGCAACGCCTATACTGGGCCCGGCCGCCACAAAACCGAACACGATCCTGGCTGTACACGACATAACCGCATGCCACCTTGTGTTCGGCCCTTTTGCCACACATTCGAATGATTTACATTGATTTGCTGTGCTTAGCTCATCGCACACACACACACACATACTCGCATACAACCGCACACACACACTTAGCATATGCTTAGCCATTCCAGCTACTGAAACGGACACCGCAATCAGCAATGTAACAGACTATATTAGTTATCTCGCCGCAAATCACAACCACACCCTATTCAGAGACTTCTCAGCTACTTCGGCTGGGCAGCTTATCGAGTGCAATGCCAACAAACCAGTGACGCACGTACGCGTCGATGGTCGACACGGGCTTGCGACACACCACACACACACACACACTCACCCAGTGACCAGATGTCCACCTCGGGCCCGTACGGCAGGCGCGAGATCACCTCCGGAGCCATCCAGTAGGGCGTGCCCACCAGCGACTTGCGGCGCGGCAGCTCCTGCGACACTTGCGCGCAGAAACCGAAGTCGGAGAGCTTCACCTGCGACACAGCGCTCGCGGTATAGCGCGGACGGTCGTGGGCACGCGGTGAGAGACAGGGGTAGTCTGGGGTGGTGATGGAGTGGGAGAGGCTCGCGGTGGTCGGCGGTGCGACCGGAATGGTACGGGTCAGTGGTGACCCATGAATAGGAGGAAATGCCTGATGGTGGCACTTAGTGCAGGGTCAAGTGCCCGATACCACTTACCAGAGGCGCAGCTAAGGCGAGCCAGGGCCACCTCTCCCTCAAGAAAAATACACTACATTAACAATTTGGGGTTTGCACCAGGCCAAACGATAAATATTCGACGCGCGAATTGGTGCTTCAGGGCGCATCGACTGTATTGGTCATGCAGCGCCTATAGGCCTAGGGGAGGTACATTTAGGAAGCCAGTTAAGCAAATAAACCGATGGGGACACAGTATGCCATAGGTCTGGTACAAGGGCATAGGGGCATAGGCATGCACGTCATAGATTTGGTACGAGGGACAGACACTGACACGATAAACACGTGCGCACACCACAAATCATGGCCAAGCTACGTGCATGGCTCGCTAGCTAAATCAGCTTGGACGAATTGCAACTGCCCTCTGAGTTTAAGGGCGCATCGACTGCGTCGGTCATGCAGCTGCAACTGCGCTCGTCGCGCCTCGTCCACAACCCGTCCAGCCACAGCGAGCTGCGACGAATCGCACCTTTCCGTCGGCCGACAGCAGGATCGAGTCGGACTTGATGTCGCGGTGGATGACGCCCTGCGAGTGCAGGTAGGCGAGCGACTTGAGGCACTGCTTGCACACTGTGGCGATCTGCACCTCGTCCATGCGCGAGTGGGTCACGATGTCGGTGAGCGCGCCGCCCTCCAGGAACTCCATCATCACCCACAGCTCATTCTCCACCAGGAACGAGTTGTACATCTCGACGATGTTGGGGTGCGGGTAATCGCGCATGATCACCACCTGTCGAGGCCGACGTGGACGTCGGTCAGTGCCGCTCCAGGCCGGTGACGGCCGCCGCCACCACACCGTCCTCAACTCGACACACCGTCTGTCCCGGACACCACACACTGTCCTCAACTCCACACACCGTCTGTCCCTGACACCACACACCGTCGCAGTGTACACGCCACACACCGTCTGTCCCTGACACCACACACCGTCGCAGTGTACACGCCACACACCGTCTGTCCCTGACACCACACACCGTCGCAGTGTACACGCCACACACCGTCGCAGCGTACACGCCACACATCGTCGCAGTGTACACGCCACACACCGTCGCAGTGTACACGCCACACACCGTCTGTCCCTGACACCACACACCGTCGCAGTGTACACGCCACACACCGTCTGTCCCGGACACCACACACCGTCGCAGTGTACACGCCACACACCGTCGCAGTGTACACGCCACACACCGTCGCAGTGTACACGCCACACACCGTCTGTCCCGGACACCACACACCGTCGCAGTGTACACGCCACACACCGTCGCAGTGTACACGCCACACACCGTCTGTCCCTGACACCACACACCGTCGCAGTGTACACGCCACACACCGTCTGTCCCGGACACCACACACCGTCGCAGTGTACACGCCACACACCGTCTGTCCCGGACACCACACACCGTCGCAGTGTACACGCCACACACCGTCGCAGTGTACACGGACACCACACACCGTCGCAGTGTACACGCCACACACCGTCGCAGTGTACACACCACACACCGTCGCAGTGTACACACCACACACCGTCGCAGTGTACACGCCACACATCGTCGCAGTGTACACACCACACACCGTCGCAGTGTACACGCCACACACCGTCGCAGTGTACACGCCACACACCGTCGCAGTGTACACACCACACACCGTCGCAGTGTACACGCCACACACCGTCGCAGTGTACACGCCACACACCGTCGCAGTGTACACACCACACACCGTCGCAGTGTACACGCCACACACCGTCTGTCCCTGACACCACACACCGTCTGTCCCTGACACCACACACCGTCGCAGTGTACACGCCACACACCGTCTGTCCCGGACACCACACACCGTCGCAGTGTACACGCCACACACCGTCGCAGTGTACACGCCACACACCGTCTGTCCCGGACACCACACACCGTCGCAGTGTACACGCCACACACCGTCGCAGTGTACACGCCACACACCGTCTGTCCCTGACACCACACACCGTCGCAGTGTACACGCCACACACCGTCTGTCCCGGACACCACACACCGTCGCAGTGTACACGCCACACACCGTCGCAGTGTACACGCCACACACCGTCTGTCCCGGACACCACACACCGTCGCAGTGTACACGCCACACACCGTCGCAGTGTACACGGACACCACACACCGTCGCAGTGTACACGCCACACACCGTCGCAGTGTACACACCACACACCGTCGCAGTGTACACACCACACACCGTCGCAGTGTACACGCCACACACCGTCGCAGTGTACACACCACACACCGTCGCAGTGTACACGCCACACACCGTCGCAGTGTACACGCCACACACCGTCGCAGTGTACACACCACACACCGTCGCAGTGTACACGCCACACACCGTCGCAGTGTACACGCCACACACCGTCGCAGTGTACACACCACACACCGTCGGAGTGTACACACCACACACCGTCGCAGTGTACACACCACACACCGTCGCAGTGTACACGCCACACACCGTCTGTCCAGGACACCACACACCGTCGCAGTGTACACGCCACACACCGTCGCAGTGTACACACCACACACCGTCGCAGTGTACACGTCACACACCGTCGCAGTGTACACGCCACACACCGTCGCAGTGTACACACCACACACCGTCGCAGTGTACACGCCACACACCGTCGCAGTGTACACTCCACACACCGTCGCAGTGTACACACCACACACCGTCGCAGTGTACACGCCACACACCGTCTGTCCAGGACACCACACACCGTCGCAGTGTACACGCCACACACCGTCTGTCCCTGACACCACACACCGTCGCAGTGTACACGCCACACACCGTCTGTCCCTGACACCACACACCGTCGCAGTGTACACACCACACACCGTCGCAGTGTACACACCACACACCGTCGCAGTGTACACGCCACACACCGTCGCAGTGTACACGCCACACACCGTCGCAGTGTACACGCCACACACCGTCGCAGTGTACACACCACACACCGTCGCAGTGTACACACCACACACCGTCGCAGTGTACACACCACACACCGTCGCAGTGTACACGCCACACACCGTCTGTCCCGGACGCCACACACCGTCGCAGTGTACACACCACACACCGTCGCAGTGTTCACGCCACACACCGTCGCAGTGTACACACCACACACCGTCGCAGTGTACACACCACACACCGTCGCAGTGTACACGCCACACACCGTCGCAGTGTACACACCACACACCGTCGCAGTGTACACACCACACACCGTCGCAGTGTACACACCACACACCGTCGCAGTGTACACGCCACACACCGTCGCAGTGTACACACCACACACCGTCGCAGTGTACACACCACACACCGTCGAAGTGTACACGCCACACACCGTCGCAGTGTACACACCACACACCGTCGCAGTGTACACGCCACACACCGTCTGTCCCGGACACCACACACCGTCGCAGTGTACACGCCACACACCGTCGCAGTGTACACACCACACACCGTCGCAGTGTACACGCCACACACCGTCGCAGTGTACACACCACACACCGTCGCAGTGTACACGCCACACACCGTCACAGTGTACACACCACACACCGTCGCAGTGTACACGCCACACACCGTCTGTCCCGGACGCCACACACCGTCGCAGTGTACACACCACACACCGTCGCAGTGTACACACCACACACCGTCGCAGTGTACACACCACACACCGTCGCAGTGTACACACCACACACCGTCGCAGTGTACACGCCACACACCGTCGCAGTGTACACGCCACACACCGTCGCAGTGAACACACCACACACCGCCGCAGTGTACACGCCACACACCGTCGCAGTGTACACACCACACACCGTCGCAGTGTACACACCACACACCGTCGCAGTGTACACGCCACACACCGTCGCAGTGTACACACCACACACCGTCGCAGTGTACACGCCACACACCGTCGCAGTGTACACACCACACACCGCCGCAGTGTACACGCCACACACCGTCGCAGTGTACACACCACACACCGTCGCAGTGTACACGCCACACACCGTCGCAGTGTACACACCACACACCGCCGCAGTGTACACGCCACACACCGTCGCAGTGTACACGGACTCCACACACCGTCGCAGTGTACACGGACACCACACACCGTCGCAGTGTACACGGACACCACACACCGTCGCAGTGTACACGGACACCACACACCGTCGCAGTGTACACGGACACCACACACCGTCGCAGTGTACACGGACACCACACACCGTCGCAGTGTACACGCCACACACCGTCGCAGTGTACACACCACACACCGTCGCAGTGTACACGCCACACACCGTCGCAGTGTACACGGACTCCACACACCGTCGCAGTGTCCACGCCACACACCGTCGCAGTATACACGCCACAAACCCAAAAGTTCCGGCGCGTGATTTCAATTGGACGATGATTCGACGATTCTTTCGCCCAGCGATTCAAAGCATTAGTCAATAAAACTAATTAACTGGGGAAGTTACCACAAGTAGCCAACTTGCGAGGCTCGGCCAACTTTTCAATTACAGGAGCCAAATGTAATTTGTAACCAAGCTACACATGTGAATGTACACCTACATACCATAGGTGACAAAACGGCAATTTCCAAGACCACATACAAAAATTTACTTCCCGAATTAAAGCTCTGAAACTCAATACAGCCCAGCCATAGTAGCGGTACTCGGATGAACAGAATGCACGCGCTGAAACAGATGGGCGAGACCTCAAACGACCCATGCTCTGTACGTGGACGCAGCGCGATAATAAATAAACACTCCGAACGCTGGCGGCTGGCGTGCGTCAATCGTGTGATTACTTTGCCATCAGACAGGTCGCCTCCAGACTGCACAGGCGTCGCGTGACACTGCGTGTCCTTAAACTCGAATAACTAACTAACTAACTAACCGACACTGAGCGTGTTTGACCCGGCACTGACCCGAGAAGGCCAGTGTTGATCTGCACCGGACAGTGTCCATGCTGATTTTCGGTTGAGCGTCCGATGTGAATAGAAATCCTACGTTTTTTGTCTGACAGAATTTAAATAACGAAAGGATAAATACAATGGGCACAGACTTGCATAATACAATTTGAGTTCTTCATAGTGCTAACAGCACACGGGCTGAGGTTGAATGAGATGGAGGGGTCAGCTGCATTTTACACATCATGGTTTATAGAAGGTAATTGGTATATGACTGATAAATGTTTCAGCGAAAAGCAATATCTTGACTTAAGATTATATTTTTTCCTGTTGTGCGTCGCTTTGCAACACAATTCCTCAAATTCGACACACCAGCGCCAGACTATACACAATTGGCGTCACCAGCCAGCTTCATGCCAGCATTAAGGTACATCAGCTGACATGTCGGTGGGCTTGGCAGGTTGGTTGGTTGGTTATCGGGCCATCCGCCACACCGCCCGAGGTTGCACGGTACCCATCGGCTGGCGTAGCTAGCACACACACGGGCTGAGGCGTCCAGCCACGTGCTGACTCTCGATACCGGCGTCCAGCCGGCCGCACACGCCCCCCCCCCCCCACATGACGTCACGTCTATGCCTACGTTTTCCACAAGACGACATGTGCCCCGACTTCGGAGACGAAGACTGGCCGCTGCCGGCTAGTCAAAGTACAAACTGGGCGGTAAATGACCTCGTAGTCGGCGCGCCCTTAAGCCCAAATAATCAAAATCAATCAAAGTATACACGACATACGAACGAAACAAAGCTGTTCAAGCCGACAGTTGATCACTCGCCACTGAGTTGCTCACAACTACCACGGAGGTCACTCACCGTCCGAGTCAGTGATCCACCTCCCGACGATCCACTGACCTCGTTGAAGAGCAGCTCCCTGCGCTGCTGGCGCTGCAAGTCCATCTTCTTGACGGCCACCTGGCGGCCCGACATCCGCTCCGTGGCGATACACACGATGCCCGTGGAGCCCTCGCCAATCTTGACGAACGAGTGCAGGTCGTTGCGCGGGTCGCCGGGGCTCACCACCATCTGCAGCGCCGCCCGGAACTGCGGAGCGTCCGGCCCACAGTCGGTCACTGTCTGACACCACTGAGCTGGCATCGCGGTCGGACACTAGCTGGCACTACTATCTGGCACCGCCGTCGGTCACCAGCTGGCACCACAGTCGGTCACACCGCCATCTGACACATCAGTTGGTCACTGTCTGGCACCACAGTCGGTTACTATCATCTGGCACCACAGTCGGTCACTACCTGGCACCACTGGACTGGTACTACAGTCGGTCACTATCAGTCGGCCACTATCATCTGGCACCACAGTTGGTCACTATCTGGCACCACAGCCGGTCACCATCATCTGGCACCATAGTCGGTGACTACCAGTCGGTCACACCACTCTCTGGCACCACAGTCGGCCACTACCTGGCACCACTGTCCTGTGAGGCGCCGCCCGCAGCAGGCGCATGTCCGGCACCGAGCCGGGCATTATCGACACCATGGCTATTCGCCGGCCAGTCCGGATACGAAACACATTCAGCGTGACCAACCGCACGGCAAGAAACTGTCGCTGGCATTGTGATGGTGGTGGTTTTCCGTCTACGGATGTGCCTATCACCTGGCCGGTTTAGACCCATGGTTAAACCGATGAACAATGCGTCAAAGGAAGCAAGTATTTGAACATGGTCCAGCATCGCCAAATCATGAAGCATTGAGCGACACAATTGATGTTCCGTTTGTCCGCCTCCGCCCTCCAGCCATGCTAAATACCAGTGGGAGGCATTGTTCGGCGGATCACAGGTGGCGCCCACGTGCAGCGCCTCAGATTTGGAAGCGCCTTGATGTGTTGTTGGCACTTTCGTTCACCTTGCGGGATTTCCTTTGAATAACCTGTTATTATTCAGGCATTGAACCGAAGTGATGAGTGACATGGAATTGAAGTGCCAGAATTAATCAATTTCACGGCAAAAAGTACATAACTGGAACAGTGATCGCATCAGAGGTTAAATATGTTGCGTCAGTGACGCCCCTCGCCGATTCATATCGAACTATCTAAGATATCCTCAAAATATCAGATTAAGCACGAGGAACAGCGCTAAGCGTGAGGCTACGTGTTCGCGTCCATTCCGTGATTATATGGAAATCAGTAGCGATTCTGGGTAAATTCGTAGCGAAGTTACAAGCCTCCGAAAGAGCCCTGGCTGGTTGGTCATGTGAATATTTGTGACAATGAAAGAAAGGCTCACACGACCAATGTTATGACATACGGCTCGTGACAAGCCGCACACCGCCTTGGGCGTAGCTTGACCGCGCCACTTACGGAAGAAAACATCGGTTTCATTTACGATTCAGCGCCCACAGGCCGATGTCAGTAGTCTACGTCGACTGGCATCGGAAATGCAGCAGCTGACAAGATACGGACTCGGGGCCTACGATCAAAAGCCGAGCAGGTGACCAGGCCCAGGCCGCCTAATCGGTCCAGAACTATCAACAACTAACTTCGATGAACACGCTAAAATAAATCCGGGTTCATTCGTCCGACCGGGCAGTGTTGGACAGCCATGGTGTTCTTTTGTCCCACATACGACCGTTTTGCATAAACAGGATTGCCCTTTGATGGCGGAACAGTTTGCGTCGGATTACATAACTCCAAAGGGTCAAATCCAATGGTTCCATAGACAAATTTGATTTGGTTGGACTACAGGCACTTACTCTCGTGCGATTGGAACTGTTCCCATTTCTCGTTGTCACCAGGCTCCACCACGGATGCCACCACTACTGGGGCTAGGACAGCAAATAAATGCTATTCCTTTTTCTGGGGCCACGGTAGCTCAGTTGGTAGTGCGTCGGACTCTTGAACGCAAGATTGTGGGTTCGAATCTCACAGCCGACGGCATTTACCGAGTCTACTCGCGACCAATCGGCGTGAGAGGTTGGCGACGCTATATGACCTAGCGGTTGAGTTCGTCGTAAAAGAACCCAAGGTTCTTCTTCAATTCATTTTTATAGTCAAAATTCGCATGTCTTGAGATTTACCATGACACCTGCGGGCACTATACGGCAATAAGTACCTAAAACCGCAACGCCCCTCCCCAAATACCTTGCATTGGCGGAGCCCACACTTCCTCACCCGTCGCCTCTCACCTCTCACCTCTCATCTTTCGCTGCGACACCGGGTCCTCTCTCACCTGCTCGTGGGACAGCCGCTGCGGCTCGTGTTGTTTGGTGTCGCGGCCGGCGGTAGCCTTGACCAGGTTGTTCTGGTTGTGGTCCTCGGTGGCGGCCGGCGGCGGGTGGTGGCCCAGCTGAGGCTTGGGCGGCACGTGAGGTGGCGGCCCGCCCGACAGGTGGTTACTGCCGCCAGCCGCGTGCTCCGGCAGCGGCATCGGCGGCTGACGAGCAGGTCACCAGGTCAGCACATCGTCACAAACACGAGCAGGAGCTCTATGCCCCGGCATCGGTGGTTGAAGAGTAGGTCACCATGCCAGCACATCGTCACAAACACGAGCCGGGCCTCTGTGCTCCGGCATCGGCTTCCGGGGCTGGCGAGTAGGTCACCATGTCAACACGTCAACACAAACACGAGCCCGCCTCCGCGCTCCGGCAGCGGCATCGGCGGCTGGCGAGTAGGTCAGCACATTCAGCACACCATCGCAAACACGGCCGGGCGCCGGCTCCACCTCTCTCACCTTGGCCGGGTACTGGGGCTGCTGGTGACCGGCCGGCGAGGCGGCGCCGTGCGGCGGCGGCGGCTGCCCGGTCCGGTACATGTCGCCGTGGCCGGCCGGCGGCGGCGGCTGCTGGCGCGGCTGCGGCTGCGGCTGCGGCGCGCCGCCAGAGCTGGCCGACGACGGCGGCCGCTGCTGCGGCGGCCAGCCGTCGCGGCTGTCGTTGAGCGCCGCCGGCGGCGGCGGCCGCGTGTTGCCGTACAGCGGACCGGCCGGGTGGGCGCCGTAGCCGGCCGACGCGTGGTCGACGGCGGCCGGGTGGTGCGGCGCGTAGCCGGGCCGCGGCTCGGAAGGGCCGCCGGCCGGCGGCTGGCCCGGCTCCGTCGGCGGGCCGGCCGCGTGCACCGGGTGCGGCGGCTGGACGGCCGGCCGCGGCGCCAGCCCCGGCGGCGGCGCGTGGCCCGCCGGGTAGCCGGGGTGACCGCCGTGGCCCGGATACACCAGCGGGCCGCCCTGCGAGGAGGGCCGCTGCGGCCGCAGCAGCGGCGACGGCTGCGGAGGGCCGCGCGGCCCGTGGTGCGCGTGCTGCGCCAGCTGTGATGGGTGCGGCATTTGGCCGCGCACGGGGCCCGGAGACCGGCCGTCACCATAGCTTCCCGGCCGCATCTGCAACACACGGAACAAACACTCGGTGACCGCTACGTACCACGACACTGACGCGGAATGTGGAATTTTATCTCACCGCAATAGATGACAGAACTAGCATAATTTGCTGACAACGAATTGCAAGCCGATAGCATGATCTCTGGTAATTTAGTGAGAACGGATTTCCATTGACAACTCCAAATTACAACATTCCCTCACCATAACCAACACGAAAACACAACATTTGCAGCATGTCCTATACTACAGCGCCACCGCGGCAGGCGCTATCCATAACCCCGCTTTGGCAAGCGCACCAAATGTTCGCCGCTCAGGCCACACCGGCAGCTCGGGCGGCACTAAGTCGCCACTGACCTGGGCGTCGGGCGGCAGCCGCTGCGGCGGCGGCTCCTGCTGCTGCTCGCCCTCCTCGGGAAGCGGCGCCGGGCCCTGGCGGCCGCGCTGCGCGACGCGCAGCCGTGTCGGTGGCGAGTGCTGGCGCAGCGAGTTGCTGCGTGCCACGCTGCTGGAGCGCGGCAGCACTGGCACGCCGTTCCGGATGGGGTCGGGCGCGCCGGCCGGGCTGGTGGCGCCGCGCACCATCGGCTGTACAGTGGAGCCGGGTCAGACACATGGTCAGGACAGTGGCTGTACAGTGGAGCCGGGTCAGACACATGGTCAGGACAGTGGCTGTACAGTGGAGCCGGGTCAGACACATGGTCAGGACAGTGGCTGTACAGTGGAGCCGGGTCAGACACATGGTCAGGACAGTGGCTGTACAGTGGAGCCGTGTCAGACACATAGTCAGGACAGTGGCTGTACAGTGGAGCCGTGTCAGACACATAGTCAGGACAGTGGCTGTACAGTGGAGCCGGGTCAGACACATGGTCAGGACAGTGGCTGTACAGTGGAGCCGGGTCAGACACATGGTCAGGACAGTGGCTATACAGTGGAGCCGGGTCAGACACATATTCAGGACAGTGGCTGTACAGTGGAGCCGGGTCAGACACATGGTCAGGGCAGTAGCTATACAGTGGAGCCGGGTCAGACACATAGTCAGGACAGTGGCTGTACAGTGGAGCCGGGTCAGGCACATGGTCAGGACAGCAGCTGTACAGTGGAGCCGGGTCAGACACATAGTCAGGACAGTGGCTGTACAGTGGAGCCGTGTCAGGCACATGGTCAGGACAGTCGCTGTACAGTGGAGCCGGGTCACACATAGTCAGGACAGCGGCTGCACAGTGGAGCCGGGTCAGACACATGCTCAGGACAGTGGCTGTACAGTGGAGCCGGGTCAGGCACATGGTCAGGACAGCGGCTGCACAGTGGAGCCGTGTCAGACACATGGTCAGGACAGTGGCTGTACAGTGGAGCCGGGTCAGACACATGGTCAGGACAGTGGCTGTACAGTGGAGCCGGGTCAGACACATGGTCAGGACAGCGGCTGTACAGTGGAGCGGGGTCAGACACATGGTCAGGACAGTAGCTATACAGTGGAGCCGGGTCAGACACATGGTCAGGACAGTGGCTGTACAGTGGAGCCGGGTCAGACACATGGTCAGGACAGCGGCTGTACAGTGGAGCCGGGTCAGACACATATTCAGGACAGTGGCTGTCCAGTGGAGCCGGGTCAGGCACATAGTCAGGACAGTGCGTGAGTGCAGTAAAACAAAATCCCCCGAACGGGAACTGGTTTAAAAACAGAAGTCAAGTGATAACGGAACAGTGACAACATCGGCTAACTGGAAGGATTATGTGGATTGTGCTGTACACGCTGAAGTTGTCTCTCTTCAAATATGCTGCTGATGTGAAAGAGCATAGTTGAGTGCTGGGCGCAGGTTCTGTCTTCCACAATATCTTATTAGGGTGGGCTCCTAATCCACGAAGACACATCAGGGAAGTCTGATCAAATTTAAACATTGAGATGTTATGACACGCAATAGCAATTGATAGTCCAAATAATCAGAGTGTAATTTACACTGGTTTTCGTACTTCACCTCACCACCACCATTTGACACCCTCGATACGATATCGACTCCACGATATTACAGCGCAATGTTGCTTCATGGTCACAATTCATATCAATCGAGAAACCCGTTCTGTACATATGTCGCCGACACCACCGATAAGCAATCACATCTCCACAGGCGTTTCCCTCATCCTGACGATGCCACCCATCACGACGTGCACCTTTTGACCATGTCACCATGAGGCGCACCTCCTGACCATATCATCCACTATGAGGTGCACCTCCTGATCATATCACCCACTATGAGGCGCACCTCCTGACCATATCACCCACCACGAGGTGCACCTCTTGACCATGTCGCCATGGCGCACCTCCTGACCGTATCACCCACCACGAGGTGCACCTCTTGACCATGTCGCCATGGCGCACCTCCTGACCGTATCACCCACCACGAGGTGCACCTCTTGACCATGTCGCCATGGCGCACCTCCTGACCGTATCACCCACCATGAGGCGCACCTCCTGACCCTGCCACTCACCATGAGGCACACATCCTGACCATGTCACTCACCTTGAGGTCCATCATGTCGACGGGCGTGACCTGGAGCGGGTCGATGAGGCCGCGCGGCCGCGTCTCCAGCGCCTTGGCGTTGCGCTCCACCAGCGACACCCACTGCAGCGGCAGACCCACATACTTGTTCTGACGCTCGTCGAAGTCGGTGTGCACACGGTGACAGAAGTTGGTCGGCGCCGAGATCTCGATCTTCTTGGACTTGCGCTTCGATTTGAACATGACGGTCGCTGGCGGACCGGAGGATGCACCCTGAAGTGCGGGGAGTGTTACTACGTGATCTGGGAATGCCAGGACCCAAACGTGTAACAGGCTACCGATTGGACATTGGGAATGGCGTTTATATGAATGGCCTGATCATCGCAAAAGAAAATGAAGCTGAGCTTGAACACATGCCTATTACCTGATTCCACCCTAAGTTGCCATTGTTAGCCCATCCTGTCTGGGGGGGGGCTTTGAATGCCCAAGGTTTTTTTCCGCGACAGCGGAAAGAGCGGCGACGAATAACCGCAAAACATCAAATTATCAGTACTTTTCCCTTGAGTTTTTTTTGCAACTGAAGTAAAAATTTCAACCTCAGGTCATGCAAGGTCATTCACCTAGCTCAGATAAAAGAGGACCACCTGCAAAAATGTGTGAGGATCAATAACTCATGCACATGAGTTATTGGAATGAAATTGCCACATGAGTGCAATTTGGTAATACCTCCAAAATGTATATTGGTTTTTGTTGAATGTCAGGACAGCAATCTGAGGTTATGGACAATTTTTATCAACTTTGGGCTTATTTTACTCTTTTTTGTAATATGGATGCTCCTCCAACATTCTTTCTACCTTGGTGTGCATGTAGCAGCATCAGAAGTTCCTTATCCAGCTAGCTTGACCTCTGTCAAGTGGCCTCAGGTTTGGTCATGCTATAGCATGCAATGTGGGCTAAGCCTGTTTAGACACTGCTATTTTCACATTTATTTCGAGTTTTCATGGCCTAAATAGTGTCAAAATTGCATGACATGACCAAAACTACTCTAAACTGCCAGCATACAATGTTTTTTAAAGAAAAAATCCTTAAAATCAACAACTTGGTGTTCAAAACTATCAAAAATAGAGCTGAGACCATTCCCAGAATCTATTTGCTGAGGGCTTTCCAATGGTATCCTGGTCGCATTCGTGCAACACTTAGTTTGAAAATTAGATGGGGGTCTTTAAGGACTGTACCTCCAAGACATGGTGCAAGGAACTGACCTGAGATACGGCGTGGGTTAATGATGCCCTGTAAGATGGCTGTGACAACATCCCTGTTTATATTTTTACTACCAAGGAGTATTTAATAAACGTATCAGGAATAGCATGGTCGTTGGTTGGTAAATATCAAAATATATTTACTATAAATATTGAATGAGAAGCAAGTAATGCATATCCTTAGGAACAAACTACAAAAAAGGATGTTGTGACAACCATATAATGGGGCATTGTGAACAATGATAACTTAGTAATTGTTATCAGATGCTATAGGGAATGGACAGGTAAAGTCCAGACCAAGAATACATGACATGAAGATGGTGAACAATTATTGTAAAAAACGTTCTAGAAATGTTATCAAAGTTGCATCATTCTACAAAAAAATATGCAAGATTTATAGTTGATTGCATGCCTCTCATACTTGAACTACATTGAAGCATCTAGTGCAAAAAAATGTCAGTTTTAAACTTCCAGCAAGGACCTGCACACTTTACAGTGTACAGTTTTGTATTTTGTCAGCTGAAACTTCAATTTTGCAAGGTTAAGATTTCACCCTTGTCTGTGAGTGCATTTCAAGAGTTTTTGTTTCATCTGAATGGGAGTCCTTCAATTGCCATTTTTCCCATAACTAAGACACAACTATGGGGCAAGAGCCAGCTGCATTGTTTGTCTTAGAACAAATCTCAGTACATGTGATTTCCACTTTTCATCAACTGGTGCACTCCAGAGTAATTCAAAAGTCAAGGCTACCCAAAACATTGGACATAGTACACCTCAAATGGCCTATGTGCCAAAGTAATCATTGTATCCAGGTATGTGGCTAACAGTCAGATCAGAAAAAATAATATTTGATGAACAATAGTCTGCAAGAAATTGGGAGATTGTCTTTGGAGAACCCAGGGTAAAAATGGTTGCTGAATTTGAATTACAGTTTTACAATATGTTATAGTGCACTCATATTTGCCAACATATGCCATCCAAAATCAAGTAAGGTCAATGACCTAATTTGACCTTGAGATCACCAGAAAACTATCATCTGAGTACATGCAATGAAATGTCAACCATACAAACACATTAACAGCAGAGACCACGCTAATAGCAAATTGCACAAAACCATTCCAGAAAGGGCATTAACTTTTTAACATGGCATGGCTTGACCAACAATACTTCCTCCTCCCTGCCAAAGAAAAATCACCAAGGATTTACCATCAATCATGCCATAGTGCAACTTCACATGCTGCCATGTGAAATTTTCACTTTTGCAATTTTCATATTATTTCTAACCCTGAACATGTCAACTCTGGAAGGTTCTTAGACACTCACAATTGGGAACTGAGCCATTTGGTATTTTTGTAGTTCCAACCCAGTATGAGGTAAGCTTACAACACATTTTACCTCTGTAAAGCAATGAAACAGGCTAGGCTAGGATAGTTTAGGGTTTTAAAACATTTTATATTTATTACTTTCAATGTTCAATTTTTTAAAATTTGTATTTACTAAACATAAATGTATGCTAGGCTAGGCTATACTAAGCTTTGTAAACTTTTGATACTTGTGAAAGGAAATATCTGGAAAAGAGGTTAGGCTATGCAAGGCCACGCCAAGTATTTCCCGTTTAACTTTCCTTTAGTCCTACAATTTTCTATTACTTTCCATTATATATTACTTCAGTCATTTGGGCCTTAGGGTGCATTGACTGCATTAATGACATAGCATATTATATATATATATATATATATATATATATATATATATATATATATATATATATATATATATTACTTCACATATCAGCCATTTTTGGTATGATTTTTCTCACCAACCAAAAAGGAAACACTTTCCACAGGAATGAACATTCGCCATGTCTCAATAACATTTGGAGATTTGCTTCCACAAATTTTTTCTTCTTCCAAAAATACCCTGTTTTTCTTCTAAATCTGACATCTGGCATAAATGCTCAATTTGCCACTATTTTTAGAAACACTGGCATCACAATTCATGATTTTCTTGAAAGACTACTGCTGTTTTGGGGTCCATAGGGTGAAAGGCCACACTGGTTTAACTCATAAATAGGCATATATGACTATGCAACATTTGGGAGCCAAAATAAATTGTGGTCAAACAGGCAGGGTATTGCTTTATGTACTTTTAGGAGGGCACTTCTCTATTAAATGCAGGTGTTTCCCCCCCCAATATTTTGACTTAAACATGGAACAATATGCTATATGTTTCAACCAATCAAGTTGTGTCTGCTCATTGCCCTCACACTTTGTGCCCTCCCAATAATCTTCAGAAACCTACACCCATGCATGTACCCATTTTCCACCTGCTCATGACTGGCAATGTGGCACATAAAACTGTGAACTGTTACAAATTTAGAGTTTAAGTTGCATCCTATTGCTGCACCAAGGATGCACCAATTAATTCCAACAAAAATGTGATCATAATGGCATCAAAAATTATTGCAGTTATGTTAGATTATGGTAGATTATAATACTGTTACTTTTTAATGTCACAACCTTCATTTGTGGTATATTTGTGCCTGAAGGTAATCTTGAAATTTATATTTGCAATGCAAAGTTCATGAATGTGATTAAAATGATGTGGCCACCCATTTCCTCTGCACATGCTTACTATTCAGTTTGTGGGTAAAATAACACCAAAAAGGACTTTGAGTTGGGTAATATAGCAGAAAGATAGGGTTCAAAAACTGAACATCCAACTGAAAAGTATACATTTGCAGAGGAAATATGTGGTCACATCATGTTAAGCACATTCATCAGCATTGCATTAGACAAAGAAATTCCAAGAAGTCAAAAATGACCTTAAACTGCAAATTTACCAAAATTTCAAGCAATTTCATTTCCAATATTTTTCACCTTTAAAAACCTAACCTAACATAAACCAACTTAGCATAACCTGTTTTTGAAGACAAATATATTAAAGTAAGCATTAAAAATTCAAACTTTTCAAAATAAAAAACTTAACCCACCCAAACCTAATCAAGCATACCCATAAGCATAAGCATACACATAAGCATGTAGCATAAGCACACATCAACCTAATAGCATACATTGCTTGCTTCATGGAGGTAAAATGTGTGGACCTTGTCTTGTGAATACCTTAAAGCACAATAATACCTATTTTTCATGCTACATCAAGTCCAACAAATGGTGTTATTGACCAGCAACAGTGTAGGGAAAGAGGGAGGGGGAGGGGTCTGAACACTTAAGGTTTATGCAACAAATAGCTCTACTGCTGCTTTTGTATGGCTGAACCAGTAATTGTACTGTTTACTGAACACAAAAAATGAACAAGCTATCCATATTCAAACAGTTCCTTTCAATGAAAATCCTCTAACCAAGGATTTTTTACCAAGTTGCAAAGAGCAACATTAATTCTAGCCAAGTTGCAAAGAGCAACTTTAAAACAGATAATTACTTTGTAGTGGTGTGCCATATTCTGAACATGAAAATGTTGTTGTGCAGGATTACCTCACTGTAGCTGTTACAAGCTATTAGTAGCCACAACAAACTATTGGTGTAATTGCAAAACAAAATATTGAAAGTCACTTCCTTATGATTTCCTTAAGCCAACTGCTCTTGGAAGCCTAAAATGATGCCTGTGAACTTCGCAAGCTCCGTACACAAAGAATAGGTAGAACTATGTGATCAGACCTTTATATTTTGATAGACAGGTCCATCATTTATGAATACCACCATTTTTTTTGTTATTTATGTGCTGAACATGATGTGGGAGATGTCATAAAGACATAAAAGATCAGTGCAAGTATGAGCCACAAGGACCCTTCTTGGTTGCACTCTGGACACTGAACCAGTTGCCCACCAAATCCGTCGATCAACCCTCCCTGGAATACAGAAAAACAAGCCCCCTATTCTTATAATGATTGTCTATGCTGTTTTTAAAGATGTTCAGTGTGTTGCTACTGACAATGGTTCCTGGCAGCTGGTTCCAGTGTTCTACTACCCTGTTGGGAAAAAAGACTGTCTTAACCTTGTCCTGCCATGATTTAACTTTAGTTTTGAATTGATGACCTCTAATTGCATCATTTCTGTTAAATTCAAACATTTCCCTGAGATATCCCTGTTCCTGACCATGAACAAATTTAAAAACCTCGATGAGATCTCCTCTCAGCCTTCTATATCTACATGAAAACATATTCAATTTCTTCAATCTTTCCTCATATGCCAGGTTGCCTATACCATTAACCATTTTTGTTGCCCTCTTTTGTACTCTCTCTAAAAGCCAACAATCTTTTTCATAACTAGGGGACCAACAAATCAATCTGTTTCCTTCCAGAAAACTAACTATTCTATCCTTGATAATTGATTCGAGTACCTTGCAGACTAGGGATGTGAGGCTTACTGGCCTATAGTTTTCAACTTTCCCTCTTTCTCCATTCTTGAAAATAGGAACTACATTTGCCCTTTTCCAATCTGTTGGAATTTCATTTTGTGAAACTGATCTACAAAATATTATACTAGGTGGAATTGCCAGTTCCTTTTCAGCTTCCCACAATACCCTAGCAAAAATTCCATCAGGTCCTGCTGCCTTGTTTGGCATTATTTTCCTGATATAATTGAAAACAACATCACTATTAATGAAATCAACATCATGTATCTGATCACCTGTCACTGAACTGTAGTTCACAATGGCAGATTAGTCACATCCTACAATGTAAACACTGATTTAAACTGCTTGCTCAGCTCCTCAACCATCTCACCATCCTCACTCAACATAGTCCCATTTACTTCCAGTGGACCAATTGTGCTTGAAACTTTGCTTAGCTTGTAGAAACTAAAGAACTTTGAGTTGGTGTTCAGGAAACAGAAATGACCAAAGGTTGGTGTTCAGGAAACAGAACATGTTCAGATACCCCCCCTCTTCCCCTACTTGATCATAATGTATTTCAGCTATCAGGTATTGCAGTGATATAAACCTATTGCATATGCAAACTAGCCATCTTTCATCTCAGAATAAGAAACATCAAAAGCAATTTTATTACATATAGAAAATGACAAGCAATCCCAGTGTTTTTTAATTGCTCCGTGATTAAGGCTCCTGGCATGCCAATGCATCCTTCTCAATTCAAGCAAAATGGAAAATATGAGAAATATCATTTATCCACTTAGAATAGCTTCTAATATGGCATTATAACAATACATTTTCTAGCTCTTCTGGGCACCTAGAGCAAAATATTGTGAATAAACGTGAATACAGCCGCCAATGAAATCCCAATGTTTACCCCCGGAACCTGGATCTTGGAAAAATCACCATCCCATTTGGAAAGTGTGCCGTCGGCACACTTGTCTCGCCCATTCGTCTTACAGCTTCGCGACATGAAATAATTGACTAAACAATACTTACCAATTAAGATATAAGTACTCCTACACTCCGTCAGTATTTTAACTACCAACCAGAGTCATGGAATATAATTTCCACCCACATCTCCCTAGCCTACCACAGCAACGACGACACTCAAGGCCTCTCTCTCGCGTACTCGAGGAGGGCGAATTCTGAGCTCAAAATGGCGCATTCCGACTGTATTAAGGTGAACACAGGCAAATACTTCTTGAGCACCAAATAAACCTAATTTGTCCCCAACAATGTAATACAGGTTGCTTTTCGAAAGAACAAAACACAATTTAAGACGACTTCATAATGTAGCAAGAGGGACAATTTCGGGACCAAAAATGCTACAACTGCACTTATGAAATGTCATGCATATGCATCCATACATAATACATTGGTCAAGGTGCTTAACCGCTGCGTGCGCTATTTTTACATCGGCCAAAAGCAGATCAGTATTTTGATAGCCCTGAGCACATCTAGCTTTTGGGGGTGAAATATGGCCCCTTCTCTGCACAAATCTTACCGCTAGTGTCCCGCAATATAATGATCATCTATGCCGTGAATCAACTGTTCCTGCTACCTAACTATACCTACTCCGACCACCGTTTCAACCGTTTACTCTCAGCTCCGTTATATTTTCTAGTCCAGCATTGTCGTCCGTGAATTCATAGTAAATGTATATTCCATGGGCTAGTAGAAACCGGGGGACAGGCAGGCAAGCACCTCCCCTCCCCCAACTTTGCGGGGGTTTAACCTTAACCCATTGCATGGAAATAATGGGCTTCAATGCCCGGGACCCCCATTTCCTTAGCAACCAAAAGTACCCTAGATCAAGTAAGAAATATGAAGATTTTCACCGCGCAAAACCAATAACTTCGGCGCGCTTCGCACGCCAAAAGCGTTCTCCATTTTAGTACATTTTTGGTCTCCCACCGTTTAAGAAATTCCTGGCTGCGCCACTGCCTCTATCATTGGAGGTCGACCAATTTCTTGATGATCAGCATCACCAAATCAAATGTATCGTACCAACTGTATGTAGTGCGTGTGTCCGCGAACGCTAATATCAATATGCGAACGTGGAAAAGGGCAGACGTGCAACCGTTGATAGGTATGTCGGGTGGGGTGCCTGGAGCGTTTCGGAAAATCCTAGATAAGGAAGGAGGTCCGTCCGTTATGTGACTTTAGTTCTGCGAACCAGTTTTTCGGAGATGTATTTCATTTCCTACGGGCAGTTCAAGTTGTGCACCAATGGTAACTTCGGTTATTTGTGCTTCAAGGTTTTATGAATTCTTGGAATTTATCTTTCCCAAGCAATATTTATTAATGTGACTAAGATCATAGTACCACTCGTTTTCTGTGCAAATGCTCACTTTTAAGTTTGCCAACAAAATATCACCAAACGGGGCTGTGAATTAGGTAACAGCATTGGGCTAGGTTGGGTTAGGTTATGCTGAGTTAATGTTTATTTTATATTTTTTAGCATTTTTTATAGTGCATTACCCAACTCAAAGCCCCTTTGTTAGTACGCTAGCCGTAACGATCGCACGATGTGTCTACTACCGACTGTGACGACAGCACGCACGGTCTGTACTAGTGGAGTAGCGAGCGTACGTATGAACGGTCTACCTGCCATTCGGCGGTGGAACGTGCATACTTTCTGTACGGGCGGTGCCGACTGGGGTGGAGTGGAAGCCGATTGTGACCTCATTTGACCCTGAAGACATTGACCTGTGGTCATGAAATGTATACTGCAGCGAGTTCACTACAGCCGTAATTCCTTCAAATTGTTTGCATCTAGTTTCAGATCTTAGGTGGCCGAACCTCCCCCCCCTTGTTAAACGTTATGTGAGAAGCATGTTGACCGGGGATCTTCTGCACTTCCTACGGTAGCATTGCTTGCACTTGAAATGTAACGGAATCTGGTGCGTACCGAACCGGGCTGTTGAAATAAACAACTTGAACTGGATATGGATGCAATGTTTTATGGAGTCACAAACCCTCGCTGTGAGGTAGGTGTATGACCACTGGTTCGAAGATACCAAAAGTTGGATGCCTGCAGAAAGTGAGAGGTCTTACCGTGGGGCAGCGAGAAGCTATCATGGAACCATCTCAGTGGCTCCAGTTCATCAGAATCCCTTTCAATTGTTTCTGGGACAGGGGTGGATACAAGGGGTGCTGGGGCCATGTGTCCCCAGTGTCCCCTCAGGTTTTTGGCCAGAGTTGCACATTGAAAGAAGTCTGACCTTCAGTGTGCCCGAATGCCCCCTCAAATTTTTTCAGCCAGAAGCTCTTCCAGAGACAAAGTTCCACGATGACAATTTCAGATGGTCAAATTGTACATTCATTGCATGAGTAGGCTTTAAGTGAGTATTTCCCCTCCTTACTTTCATGGACAAATAGTATTACATCAAGCAACTCGTATGATAGTGTAAAGTAACCTAAAGTGCAACATTAACAAACGGCCCTGACCGCTAACCACTGTGATCAGGTTAAAGGTGTACCGGCGTCAAGATTCGAACCCACACCATCATCTGCATGGAAAGCGGACGCCGTAACCAACTTCCCCAATCGTCAACATGGCATGGGCCGAATACGCGATGTAGAGCATGCCGACATGTTTATTTCCTCGACGATCTCCGATGAAGTTTTGTGTATGTTCTTTACACACCTTGTTAGTATTAGTTTGCTTGCCAACTGAACTGTAGGCTTTTGCTGAGGAATTGACTGGTCACATATGTTAACCACATTCATAAACATTGTATCAGAAAAAGAAATTCCAACAATTCAAAAATTACCTTCAATTACAAATTGACCAATGGGTGCTAAATGACCAAACCTGGTCAATGGGCCCTAAAACTCAAATAACCAACCAACCAACCAACCAACTACAAATTGACCACATTTGTAGGGTGTTAGGTAGGTACCTAGGTACCTAGCTACCTTATTTTATTTGGAGGAAAAGTTCAAATGCATATTTATGAATGTAATTGCTTGCTTTTCAGTTGGTGAGCAAAATAATGTCAATATATTATGAAGAATAGTGAATGTGGAATACAAAAAAACTAACTGCCTTTAGCCTAGGCTATCCTAACATAGCATAGCTTCTTTTCCAGTTTTTTTTCTTCAAAAATAGCAACACAAATTTCAAAGCTTCAGAAAAACTAACCATCTGAACCTAGGTAACCTAGCATAACCTGTTGTTTTGCTTTACAGAGAAAAAGCATTTGTAAAGCTTATCTTGTGAACATCATGAACTACCACACCCCCAAAACCTAATGTAGCCTAACCTAGGATAGCCTAGCCTCCTGTTTCATTTTTTTCCTCATGAATTTCACAAAAAAGGCTTAGTAACTTAAGAAATATAACATAACCTAGCCTGGCCTAGCCAGTAGATTTGTAGTGTGGACCTGACATGGGATTCAGTGAAAAAGAGGGTATTTCAAGAGAATCGTGTAGAAACATGTTTACAGACATGTATATGTGTAGAAACATGTTTACAGACATGTATATGTATATAAACGTGTATATATATATGTTTATATAATATGTATGCTATACACTATATTATAAACATGTAACATGATTAGGATGATATGATAATTCATTCCTGTAGGAAATAGTTGCTTTTTAGTTAGGAAAGTAATGCCAAAAAGGTGTCTATAAGTGAAGTAGGTAATATATAATCAAAAATAATATGAAATAAAAAGTAGCCTAAGCTGACCAAACCTAATTTGGCCTAACCTATCCTAACCTAACCCCTTTTTATATTTTGTCTTAAAAATTGCATTTCACTAATGAAGTTTAACCAAACTAAAACTGACCTAAACTAAAACTTCCTCTTGAAGGAAAATAAAAACATTTGCAAAATATGAAGTAACAATTTTTCAAAATATTTTTTTTAAAGCTAACCTAGTCTGACCTCTGGTTGCTTTACAGAAGTAAAATGTGTTGTAAGCTGATTTCATGTTGGGGGTTGAAACTACAATAATACTGCCTAGCCTAGACTAAGCTAAGATGCAAAAGCTAACCTCACCTCTTTTTTGTTACAAAATCAGGAAGTACCTACTTGCCTGGCTGCAGTACCTATCTGAATAATATAAATATGACCAAGTGCAAACATCATTAGATTTTGCCTATTTCTTTCCTATGCCTAGTCCTTGTGAAATCACCGGTGAAAAGCATGAGAAATGACAACAACCTAAATGGCAAACCAAAAGTAGGAAGAAGAAAACTGACATTTGATGAAATAATGGTATTTTAGTTTGGTGCCTGATTATATGCATTAGTATTTGATTAGTGTTGTTGTTGAGTGCCATCTGATGTCCTTCAGGTTTAATGATTAATGTGGCAACAATAAGCCCCAGTATGGTTAGAACCATAAATATGAAGAGAGTCCTGAAGTATTCACATATCCATCAGCATTGCCTGGGGCCTGGGCTCACCAGAGAGCTTCAGGTGGTTCTGTAAGCCTTGGACTGGTGAACAATCGTGGAAATTTGGAGCCCTGTGAGTGCTCAGGAAGTAAATGTTGGTTAGGACCATGTGACAGTCACAATTCCTGAAAAAGCCATAGGTCTCAAGATGGCTGATGACACCATTGCAGTAAAGACATAAAGACATAAAAGATCAGTGGAACTATGAGCCACAAGGGCCCTTCTTGGTTGCACTCTGTACACTGAACCAGTTGTCCACCAAATGTGTTGATCAACTCTCCCTGGAATACAGAAAAACAAGCCCCCTATTCTTATAATGATTGTCTATGCTGTTCTTAAAGATGTTCAGTGTGTTGCTACTGACAATGGTTTCTGGCAGCTGGTTCCAGTGTTCTACTACCCTGTTGGTGAAGAAGGACTGTCTTAACCTTGTCCTGCTGTGATTAACTTTAATTTTGAATTGATGACCTCTAATTGCATCATTTCTGTTAAATTCAAACAGTTCCCTAAGATAACCCTGTTCCTGACCATGAACAAATTTAAAGACCTCGATGAGATCTCCTCTCAGCCTTCTATATCTAAGTGAAAACATATTCAATTTCTTCAATCTTTCCTCATATGCCAGGTTGCCCATACCATTCACCATTTTTGTTGCCCTCTTTTGTACTCTCTCTAAAAGCCAACAATCTTTTTCATAACTAGGGGACCAAGCTTGGACACAATATTCCAGATGTGGCCTGACATATGCACAATAAAGCTTCCTGATGACTTCCTCACTTTTGTATGATACATTCCTATTTATTGCCCCAAGCATTCTTAGTGCCTTCTTCCTGGCTTCTTTGGTCTGTTCTGATGCCCCCAATTTTGTGTTCAAAATAACACCTAAGTCCTTCTCCTGCTGAGTCACAGATAGTACGTGGCCACCCATCAAGTATGGAGCCTTGATATGCTGCCTACCTACATGCATGATTTTGCACTTATCAAAATTAAATTTCATTTGCCATTTTTCGGACCACTTCACAAGCTCAAGCACAAGCTCACTAAGTCTTTCTGCAGCAAGACCTGCTCATTGTGCCCTGTTATTGCCCTAAAGACCTTCAAATCATCTGCAGATTTCAAAACCTTACTGCTTAGGCCACTTTCAATGTTATTTACAAACATAATGAACAATAGTGATCCCAGTACTGACCCCTGGGGGACTCCACTAAGAACATTTTGCCATGATGATTTTGTACCATTCAGCATCACTCTCTGCTGTCTATCTGAAAGCCACAGCCCTATCCATTTTAGGATGTTACCCACAATACCATGGGCCTGAAGCTGCATCATTAACCGTTTATGAGGTACCTTGTCAAAGGCCTTGCTAAAGTCAAGATATGCTACATCAACCTGATTTCCCTTATCAAATTGTTCTGTAGCAAAATTAAAAAAGTCCAAGAGATTTGTGAGACACGATCGCCCTTTTCTAAACCCATGTTGAGTATCTTGAATCACTCTGTTTCCTTCCAGAAAACTAACTATTTTATCCTTGATAATTGATTCAAGTACCTTGCAGACTAGTGATGTGAGGCTTACTGGCCTATAGTTTTCAACTTTCCCTCTTTCTCCTTTCTTGAAAATAGGAACTACATTTGCCCTTTTCCAATCGGTTGGAATTTCATTTTGTGAAACTGATCTACAAAATATTATACTGAGTGGAATTGCCAATTCTTTTTCAGCTTCCCGCAATACCCTAGCATAAATTCCATCAGGTCCTGCTGCCTTGTTTGGCTTTATTTTCCTGACATAATTCAAAACAACATCACTGTCAATGAAATCAACATCATGTAACTGATCACCTGTCGCTGAGCTGTGGTTCACAGTTGGCAGATTAGTCACATCCTCCAATGTAAACACTGATTTAAACTGCTTGCTCAATTCCTCAACCATCTCACCATCCTCACTCAATATAATCCCATTTACTTCCAGTGGACCAATTGTGCTTGAAACTTTACTTAGCTTGTAGAAACTAAAGAACTTTTTACTGTCCCCATTACAGTTCCTAGCCAAATCCAATTATTTTGCTCGCTTTGCTGCTCTGGCTTTCTGCTTCACAGCGTCTCTAGCTTTTTGATACAACCTTAGATTTACTATATTTGAAGCTTCCTTAAATACTCTAAGTGCATCTTTCTTAGCCTTAATTGCTTTTGTCAAATCTGGTGTAAGCCATGCTGGCTTTCCTACTCTTCTTTTGTGCCTTTGCTTTTGGGGGACATGTCTAATCTGAATTTCCCTCAAGTAAGATTTGAACTTTTCCCACATTTCACAGGCATTTAAATCGGAGAATTCTTCTTCCCATTTTATGGCACTTAAAGCCGCTCTCATGCAGTCAAAGTCTGCCCTGTTAAAATTTGGAACCTTTGCCAAATTGCAGTAGGGTGTCATGGGCTGGCCAGTGACTCTGAGGCAAATGGGACCCTGAGTAAGTGATGGGCTATGGACAGTAGGGAAGCTGTGGAACAGTTGTAAGCTGTGAACAGTCAGGGCCATGGAGAGATTGGTACCCTTTGGATAGTTACAAATCATTGTTAGTGGTCAGAGGTGCAGCTCATGGTTCGCATCAGGGGATGAGTGATCTAGGGGTAAGATGCTCGTCTCACAATCGAAAGATTGTGGGTTCGAGTCTCACCTGTCGCTACTCTTCGCCCGCGACCAATCGGCGTGAGAGATTGGCGACGCTATATGACTCAACGGTCGACGTGTCGTAGAACCAATAACCAAACCAAACCAAACCAAACCTCATGGTTCGCATCAGAAGGTGGGAGCCAGGCTCCCCTGAACAAAAAAGTACACTGGATCAAGCAAAACATTTTTGGATTTCACCATGCCAAACCAGAAATTTTCGCCTCAAGTGGTTTTAAGTGGTTGGCCTTAATGTAAATATAAAAACCTATGTATCATTGCACTCACAAATATCCGTACAATTAATATCTGACATTATTTTGAAAATTGCACTAAATTCATAGGCTTGACCTCTTAGCCCAAGGTCACCTGGCATTTTTTACCGATGTCCCACCCGAATCTCTTTTTTTCCCAAACATGCCCTGGCATGTGAGCTTTTGAATAAGCAAATATAAAAACAATCATTTGCCACCAGGCATGGGTTTTCCACCCGTTTTTAAGGGTTGTTTTTTGCCTGTTTCTGCCTGCCGACGCCAGCTTCAGAGAAACAGTAGTTATGCTGGAAGCGGAAGGCGTAGGATGTTCATGTGCAACATAATGTATTTAAATGACCTCGGTTTACTGCACAATTATACCAATTTATAACGCATACATACGCCCATGATCGAATCATGTTTATTCACCACGATGCCAAACTGAATTTTCACCTGCATTCCTAAGGCATGTCATAAGCTGTATTCTTTTGGTAGAACACAAATGAGCCCAGTAGCTCAGTTGGTTAGAGCGCTGCCCTGCATTGGTCTCCACTCCCCTGGCAAGCCAGGGTTCGAGTTGCTCCGCGCGCTCGCATTTAGCCCCCGGCTAGGAGGTTCAGTTGGAAACTGGCCTGATAAGGCCGGAGACGAGCTAACTGGGCGGCCGTGTCAGTACATTGTCGGCACATTAAACTTGCGGTCAAAATTATGCCGTTGAACTGACGTTCATGGAGGAGGTGGCCGGCCAGGGTTCACGCAAAGAACTCTGCTCATGGATAGGACCCTGGTTCATAAAGCCACCTCAGCAAGAATTCGAACGAAATGTAGTTAAAAAGTACACAGCTTTCCCTCTAAGAATTATTTTCGGCGTTTGAAATTAGAATCTCCAGCCCACTGAGGAAACTGGGTGGATAGCTTGATTTGCTATACACCCAGTAGCTTGATTTGCTATCATTGGCGAGGTAATTTTGAATTGACATCAGATGAAAACAGCAAAGACAGAGAAGGCCTAGCAGATTGCTGTCGATTGCTAAATAATCCCAGGACATAAAGCGAGTGATGCCCCTTTACGGGTGTTTGCAGACATCGCACTGCGTGTCCCCATCACCCCCGACGCGGCGACTGATCACGGCTCGCCACTTCAGCGATATCGGCCAGCACAAGCAGCGGAGGCCGTGAGTGTTTTGTTAGTGGGGGCTGCGTTAAAACGAAAGGGGGTTTGCGGGGAGTGGAGTTTGCGGTCATTCCGCCTCAGGCAGATCAGACGTGTCAGCGGCACGAGACGGAAAAACGCACTTAGCTGTGCGTTGTCGTGCGTTCCACGGAAGACTGCAGTAGCATTCTGGTAAGCCATTTTCCCAGGTGTGTCGACCCTTTCCCTTTTGGGTGGCACCAGAAACTGAAAAGAAAGGGTTGAAAAAGGCAACCAGCAAGCTAAGTGCAACAGTTGATACGCCCGCGATGAGGAAGGCGATGGCTTGTGTGCCAACTGCACTATTCCCCCGGATAAACATTGGAACTCACTGCCGCCAATCGAGCCAGAAAGCGACCGGAGTTAGCCAAACAGCAGCACCAACGGATCGGACAGAAGCGGCGCCGCTCTTTCAGAGGATGATACTAGCCTCCGGAAAGACAGAGCGAGTGCTACCGATTTTGTATTGGCTCAGCACAGTTTGCTGAACTAAGACCAAATAACTGTCTTCGCTGGCGTTAGCGGCACATATTCAGTATGTGTGTGCACGTATCACAGAAATGTTAAACTAAGTATCAGCGCGCTCCACGTACCGGCGCCAAGTACGCATAATCTTGTTCATCATGCGGTTTGCAGTTCGAACAGCAGATATTGCATGCTGAAGGAGTGCAACAATTGTCCCGGCGATATTGGTTGATGCATTTTCATTTTACAATTATGTCTCGGGAATCATGAAGGTGAGCAACCTACTTGTTCCACGAGTTGAAAAAAAAAACTTCTCACAGGGCACAGTATAAAAGTCAGTTTCAGGGGGAAATCGAGCATGTGGCATGAAGTGGTCCCAGGATTCCATGCGAATGGATCTTTTCTCGGAATTTCACGTGGTATTCACATTAATTTCACGTTGCCTGCGGCGGCGTCAGTGGCACGGTCATGTGATCAGTGTTATTGGGGAGTGCGCCGCCCGTACCAGCGACCATGCGACCATTTGTGTGTGGAATGTTCCGCGTACATCTACGAACATTTGTTTACGAACAGTTATGCGAACATTTCCCATGCGAGTATTTGTCTGGACATCTATTCAGTGCATCACTCGGATATTTAACCCTGTAAATGAGAGACATTGGGGATAGCAAAACGTCTTCGGAAATACTATGAGAGCCAACCTTTCATAGTCCGATACAAAACATCCGAGTTTTGCTGATGACGAACTTCAAATTTGGAGCCTAAATCTAGGAGAACCATCGTGAGGAATAGGCTGCCATCTGGTAGATTTTGCAGAATCACTCGACAATGACTAAGGAAACGTCTGATACTTGGAATAGATCGATCTATATATTACCGGATCTTTCAATAAGATTTCCAGGGCGGGTCGTAGGAAGTATTGGCTCCTGGGATCCGGGATGCAGAGTCAGATCCTGTGATGTATGTCTGGAATTTAGGAGCAGCATTGGTGGATGCCCGATACGTACTCAGGATTGGCATTTTCCGTGTACAATTATTGTCCGTACCTTGGTAAGCACATGTTACGTACTGCACTGGATGCACATGCATGCATGCGTACACTGCACACTGTATGTATGAGGACCTGAATTATGCTTCTAAGCACCAGTACGTGGTTGAGCCTGGAGGCTTTAAGATAATTTTTTTACATAGCATCTGACCGAACGCATAGCATTATTGCGCGTAAAGCGTATCACCACCAAAGTAACGCTTGTCTGAGCTCAGGCAGTGTGCATGTCGAGAATAGCCTGGAGACATGATTCCGAACTCTGAACTCAAACGTCGCCCCCCCCCCCCACGAGCCCAGAGGACAGTGGGCTATTTGACCGCTGGGTCACGCGGTATGAATGATATTCATGAATAATGGACAACTAGGCTGATACGTTAACTAAGTTTGGATCATCCCTGGCTTGTATCAGTTCTGGGGAAACCTGATTCGAGTCGCTGAGTGAATTTCAGTTGTCCCCTGCGGTGGTCCGTGGCAGCCAACCAACGTGGTCCAAACTTCAGTACCGGGTGGGTCGTGTCGATAATTTAAAGCGACACGAAACTCGCGGGAAATATTATTCCAAAGAACTGCAATCAGCCAGCGGTAGGAAGGCCATGGTGTGCACAGCAAAATCTTCCCGCAATCATAGCGTGTGTTTGAAGCCCACAGTAGCTATTTCAGCAACCATTCTTGCCAGTCGTGCTTTTTTAAACAGTATATGACAGGTCGCATACGATATCACCGGGTGTGTAACGTGTTCAGCTACCGCTAGAGTGATGTGTCGTCTTGAGTTAGATCCAGTCGTGCGCTTCGCTTCCGTTCCATTAGAACGCTTCCGCTGGTATGAACTCATTCAGGTCGGCGCAGGCGCCGTTTAGCCGGATAAAACCGTCCAAAGCAAAGGACGATAAGAACGTGATTTTGTTTCAGAATCATGTATGAAATGCGTTTTGTGTGATCCATAGTCCATCAGCACGGCTGGCTTTGTCCCGGCGCAATCCGTGTCGAACCGCATCGGTCGCCGGCGCTTCCGTTGGGCCCCCAGTTGAGGAGCATCCGAGGGGTCGGCAGAATACGGCGGTCGCCGGCCGCGGGCTGCGGTGGCCGTACAGTGGCGGACACAGGTCGCGGACACCGGGCACAGACGGCGGATACCGGGCACAGGCGGCAGACACCGGACACAGGTCGCGGATATTAGGTACAGGCGGCGGACATCGAGCACAGGTCGCGGACATCGGACACAGGCGGCGGATACCGGGCACAGGCGGCCGGCCGCGGGCGGCTGACGCGGGCCCGGTGTGTGGTCGCGGACGGCGGGCCAGGCTAGGCGGGCGCCGGGCGTCGCGCGGTGGTCACCCACCGGACATGGGCTGTCGCCAGGTGCGGGAGGCGAGGTGAGGTCGAGGTGCGGCAGGCGGTGCCGGTCGTCGTCGCGCTCAGGTGCTCTCCGGCCGACCAGCTCCGGCGGACGGCTGGCGTGAATGGCAAGCGACTGCCGTGAATGGTGAGTGACTGCTGTGAATGGTGAGTGACTGCCCCCCGCCCCGGCGAATGGCGACTGGTTACTGGGAATTGTACGTAGCTACTAAGAATAGTGAGTAGCTGCTGCGAATGGCGACTGTCTACTGTGCATGGTAAGTGGCTACTGGGAATAGTAAGTAACTATTGCGAATGGAGACTGGCTACTATGAGTGGTAAGTGGCTACTGTGAATAGTGAGTAGCTACTACGAATGGTGACCGGCTTCTGTCAATGACAAGTGGCTACTGTGAATAGTGACTGGATTATGTGAACAGTGACGGTTGCGATGGATGACGCGAAGCTCCTGTGAATTGGTGTGTGAATGCTGCGGTTTGAGAATGGCCGCTGTAGCTGAGGACTACTGGTTCGGTGTGATAGCTTTGGCGCGCATCGACCAGACGTGGGTATTGAGTGCCCTGTGTCACTGTCAAGGCGAGGTGCAACGTGAAGGTTAAGTGCTCCCTCTAGCAGTGGTTAGTTAACATACACAGATAATGGTTGCTGTAGAGGGCGGATGGCTGGACAAGCTAGCTTGCTGGAACCCTGCTGGCCGATTCATTGCGATGAATGATCGCTCGCTGCCGTACCGACAATCTATGATGCGCTCAATATACTAGTTTTGATGTTCTATTGCTATTCCGTCAGTCCTTAATGCACACAATATGATAGTTGTCATGTCAAACTGGTACGGGAGTCCGGTTCTAGTTGATATAATTTTGTCGAAACTCAAAATAACTCATCACTTTGGAAGGGTAGTGGGGAGATAGCTGCACCTACACCAAGCCGAAACTTTCTAGTATCATCCCCAATAATAATTTGTTTTCGTCGCATCCTCTGCTTTCCGCGAGAGAGCAACTTCCGGCTCATCAACTTACCCCGTGATAGGGGTAAGTTGTTACTGACGATGGGGTAAGGTGATAAAATGTAAGTTAAATATAATATATTATCTATAGGTAGCATTAGTTTACGCCATCTGAATGGTCCATACTGCATGCATACAGTAATAATACTGGTTTGAGTCCTGGCTAACCATAGCGCATGGTTTATGTCATTTATGGAATACACAAGCATTCATTCTGTACCTGCACCATTTCCTTCGTTCAGTCTATTCAGTCTTGTGAGAAATGCCGGTAGAAATAATGAATATGATTATCTTGAAACAGTTTTAGCAAACACCTTAATACAATATGGTAAATCTGTGGTTATTTTATTTCGTTTCCAGTCGACAAAACGTTGATACTGGCCGATGGGCCGATGTTGATGCAGGCTGATTCAGTTGATGCAGGCTGTATCAATTTGCCCAGCAGGTTTTCTGGTGCAGGCTGCAACATGCTATGCAACATTACGAGTACAGTGTAGCGACAAACGGCAAAAGCATTTCACTGTTGCAAAGCTGAGAGAACCGGCAACCGGCTTCATACTTTGGGAGAAAATGCTGTTGTATAAACCATCCCATGTATCAGCTGGACCCGGTCTTTCCTATGTTCTGTTGCTATGCCGTTAGTCCATTATGCGCACAATATGCTAGTTTTCATGTCAAACTGGTATGTTCTGTTACTATGCCATCAGTCCATAATGCGCTCAATATGCTAGTTTTCATTTCAAACTAGTATGTTCCTTTGCTATGCCGTCACTCTATAATGCGCGCAATATGCTAGCTTCCATGTCAAACTAGTATGTTCTATTCTGTACCATCAGTACGTAAGGCGCTCAACGCACTGGTTTTCAAGTCAAGCTGGTGTGTTCTATTGTACCTTCCGTAGATATTGTGCCTAACATGAAGGGGTATTTGTCTAGATGGTATGCTTTCTTGCCATAAAAAAATACTGATGTTGTTTTGATGCTTTAATTTTCTCTTCATGCCCTAGGTTTTTTTTTGTATTCCGTAATTTCCCACGTAATTCAACGATTGTGTCTGGACATATCATTCTCTGCCAAATACGTTTTCAACGAGTTGATCTGCATCGGTAGATGCATATTTTTTTTTATTGCAGGCACTTGTCCTGTCCTCCGTTATCTTAATGTTAGAATGGTATGTGTGGTTGCACAACGCAATGATTCCCCCAATCTCACTTGGAATTCATGTCAAGTAGCAACTGGATAAATTTTACACCAACCAGTCAGCATTTCAGTGCTCACCTCACGTTAGTCTCGGACATGGGATATTGAAGTTTGATAAACGCTCGCCCCCCCCCCCCCACACACTCAACCACTGGCTGCTGCAACATGAACTTGAGGACAAAATGGTCGTCAATCTACAGATCAACCATATGGTGCACTGCACATAGCGATCATATGTGAAATAAGGACGCCCCCGCCGTTCCAGAGCAGCGGTGCTAGTTCAGAGCTTCTTCGCAAGCAGAGCCCACACTCGTTGTTATACTCCGTATCATTAATTTATCGGGACGTCATCCAGTGTCCCAGTCGTGGGAGCCCACGGCGACGGACTGAGTGAGTGTCTGCAGCATGAATATTGATCACCAGTCATAAACGTTTGTGGTAGTCGAGCCACGCATTACAATTCTTGCCAGAGTTTTCGGTCGGAATAAGCTCGGAATTCCTTGACGCATTTGCGCATCTTCATTGAAGGTCACAACCAGTTTACCAATGGGCATACAACAATGGAAACACCGGAGGAGACAGACAGCAGCACCCTTTTTTAAATAAAAATAATCAAATGAACATTCAATGACTAATGAAGTTGACTTGGACTGCATCTTCGGGCTACGCGCACAACTCATCTTGGACCAGGCCTTGCAAAGCTTCTGAAGGAAGCCATAGCCCCCTTCCTATTGCAGCGGTGGACCGTATATGATCCACTGCTGCCATCGGATGGTTCAACACTGCCGACGGATGGTTCAGCACTGCCGACGGATGGTTCAACACTGCCGACGGATGGTTCAGCACTGCTGACGGATGGTTCAGTGCCGCCGACGGATGGTTCAATGCTATCAACGGACGGTTCAGTGCTACCGACGGATGGTTCAGCACTGCCGGGGGATGGTTCAACACTGCTGACGGATGGTTCGGTGCTGCCGGCGGATGGTTCAATGCTACCAACGGACGGTTCAGTGCTACCGACGGATGGTTCAGCACTGCCGGGGGATGGTTCAGCACTGCTGACGGATGGTTTGGCACTGCCCATGGACGGTTCAGTGCCGCCGCGGATGGTTCATTTATGCTGTCACGCTGGCAACACATTCTCAGTAGATACTTAATGCGTACATTCAATGCATGATTGATTAAGACAAGTCGCTTCCTGTGCATGCGTATTAGCGATTTCACTGACATCTGGTGGTAAATACTGGTAGCCTGATCTTGTCATGGCAGCATGAATAACCTACAAATGAATAGAGGAAAAATTAGAACTTAAGCATCAGTTTCCCAGTGGCGTCGCCACGAAATTCTTCCAGGGGGGGCAATGTTGATAGGGGGCCTCCTGCTCCCCGAAAAGGGGCCTCCACTGTGTTAGGGCCTCCTCTTGCTTTTTAGGCTCTTAGTATGGTTCCCGAATGGGAACATGATTTCATATTAATGTCTTGTTTGTTCTTGGCATGGTATATAATTTACGCAAAGCGCAATAGCAAGAATCTTTTTTTCGCTGAGAACCGAGCCATACCAGGGTATAAATAAGCAAATGTAGATAAATTCGTCAGTGCCAAAACAAACCAATATCTTTATGCTTTATCGACGAGAAGAATCTTCCCGCTGGCCTCTAGATTGTAGCGAGCTGGTGGGGCTCGTGCTGAGCATATCTTAAAGATATCTCCCATTGATCAACCCACTTCTTTGTTCACCAAGTTTAACTGAATATAGCTAGGTTCATCACTACTGTTAGTCATTCCCACCAGCTTGATCTCATAAACAAACTTAAACGATCATTTCTCAGTCCCAGAACAACAATTTCGTGAAGCTGACAACGAGAAGTGGATTGAATTGGTTTTCTGATCGTCATCTTAGGGATTTTTTTCATAACATTTGGTGCTGGCTGCAAGGCACTTGGCACAGAAGCTAAAATAAGAAATACTCCGCGAATAAATTCACGGCAAGAACAAGCATTGAACAGTCATGCATCAATAGCAATGCAACAATGTAACAATGACAATGCATAAATAATGCAAAACCTTCTAATTCCACGCCGTCACGCCCATGGTTATCGCTGTGCTGTACCGTTTTGTAAATTATGTCGTTGAGAAGGTACTGAAGCTGGGAAGCTCTAATCATGCAGGCTTTAATCACAGAAGACAACTTTGTAGGAAGAAAATACATTTTAAAACATCATTCCTCCCATTTAATATGGGGTATCGGTGGTGTTTTGTATGCTTGTGAGGGGGAATTTACCCCCGCAATGTTGGCTTTGCTCCATGGGCGTAAGTTCTGAAAATTATTGGGAGACCAGTGACGCACCCATTTTGCGTCAAGGGGAGGGGGCAAACGTATTTGGACGGGGTCCAACTACTGAATAAAGTCTTCCGATTTCGACCACTATTTTGTCAAAGGGGAACTTTTTAAATACAATAATTAGTGATCAACTGAATTATCCTGTGGAGGGGCCTAATCTACCACTATCGTTTCTGATTCGTCGGATTTCAACCCTAGCTCCCACAACCTGTTCAAATGTATTCTTTTGGAATTCCTTGATAAGTCACCTCGCACTGCTGAAATTACACCTGCACAAATCACTTTAAAATGCAAAATTTTCCAATTTCAGACATTCCAGTTCATAGTGCCCGGTCGCCACGACGCCAACGTTAGTGCACGTGCACACCCATCTTGCGCATTCGCCACACTTCGTGCGATGCTACGGATTCTGCTGGGCCTCCTACGCTTTGTTAATTGCTTGCACATGATAGACTTGCGCCATATATGACGTGATAAAATGCTTCGTATGGGCGTTCGCTGCGAAAATTCGATTAATTAAATTCGATCATTAGTTCCCTTCTTACCATATTTTATGGTGAAGAAATGCGGATACCCGCTGAGCTTTGATGCACCTCATATCTTTGATTAAACATGCTTCCAGGTTGGCTACCGAACCGAAGCCCTGCCTGAGTGTACTTCTTTGGACCCGTTTCGTATTTCTTCGTCTACGGATGTGTCTTAAGGCTCCAATTCATTTTTGTTAGAGGCCCAACGCATTTTCGAAACCCCTGCTCGTTTTGGGGTTTGTTGCTTTTTTTTGCGCACCGAATATTTTTTTTTTAGTTGTCGGGGCGCTTTCAAAGATCTCGATGTGTTTACTTAGTGCCCGGTATTTTTGTTCGTTTTGGGATCATGTTGCTTTTTGCGGCCCCAGCCTCTTTTCAGGCCCTTGTGCGGTCATGTGGTCCCTGTGTGCCTTGAGAGCTTCCGGTGTTTTTTTTTTTTTTTTTTTTTAGTGTTCCCGGTATATATAGTTATGGCTACAACGCATGTTTTCGGACCCTGCCGCTTTTTACGAGACTGCGCTTTGAAGGGCCAGTCTCATTTTCGGTCCCGGTTGTGCTCTTAGGGTCCCGCTGTGTGTATTTGGGGCTTTTGACGCACATTTGTGGGGCCCCAGTACGATTTTGAGGCTTCGGTGCGATTTTTCTGGGTCCCAGCGCGACTTATCGCGCCCAGGCGCGTGGTTCCGGGACCCAACGCCAGTTATCTGAGCTCAACGCGATTTTTGTGGATCTCTTCTGAATTTGCTTTGACTTCCGAATCCCGCCCTGATTTTTCGAGTCCCTGGTGCCATGTTTTTGTATCTCACCTCGATTTTCTTCGAGCTCCGGTATGTTTTTCGATGCCGTACGCGATTTGTCAAGGCATCTGATGACATGTTCGGTGCTCCAGAACCATTGTCCTGACCCGGACTTTTTTTTTACAATCCCTCCTGATTTTGGAGGGCTCCGGCTTTATTTTTCGGATACCGATCGGACTTTGGGGGGTTACACGGTGCCTATGTGGGGCCACAGACGCCAATTGTCGGCAGCCCCGACGTTCATTTTTGATGCCCAGACCAAATTGCTGGTACTACCGATGGGTCCGAGCGCGACATTTTTGGTACTACCGAATTGTGGGTCCGAGCGCGAAATTTGGTGCGACCGGTTCGAGTTTACGGGGCGCGTTGTACTTAGCTGTGACCCCAACGCGATCTTGGCGGTTCCTATTGCAGATTTTCGTGCCTCGGAGCGAGTTTTCTGGGGCCTGACGTATTTACTTTGAGCCCATACGCGAATTCTGGTGGACCGACGCGAATTTTTGTGGTCCCAGCGCGACTTTTGGGGGCCTCGGCTCGATTCTTGGGAGCATATCCCTCTTAGGAGGGAGGGGCCATTTGTCCCTTTGATATGTCACTGCGGCCACCGAAGGAGTTCTATTTTTTCTATAGGTCCTTATGTGATATTTTTGGGTCCTGGTACGATTCTTCGGTCTCCAGGTGCGATTTTTTCGGTGCCCTGACACGTTTTTTTTCCAGTGCCCAACGGGTTTTGCGGGGACTTTGACCCGATTTTTTTGGGCGCAGAGTGACATTCCGATTGATAATTGATTTTTGGGGCAGCAGCAACCTTTGGGGTCCAGGCGCGACTTTTTTGGTCCCCAGTGAGATTTTCGAAGGCTGCGACGCGACTTTTTTAGTCCAATGTAATCTTTTGTGTCCCGACGTCATTTGCTTGGATCCCTAGCGCGAGTTTTAGCGACCTCGACACTTTGTGGGTGTCCAATACGTTTTGGATGCTTTTGGTGTCATTGTTGGGGCCCAAGAGTGATTATCCATGTCCGGATTGTTTTTCGTTGCCCCGGCTTCATTTGTGTCCAAATGCTACTGTTGGGGAACGGTACGACTTATCGTGCCCCTAGCGTGATTTTCATGATCCGGGCGTGAATTTTTGGTACCCATAGGCTCAGCGAGATTTTCAGGGGCCCCGGCCGGATCTTTTGGGCCCATGTCGTGATTTTCAAGTACCCCGGCACGACTCTTGCCATTTCAGATGCTTCTAGCAAATTATAGACCTCCTCTCGCGTCTTAGGGGTCTCGTCTCATTTCCTGGAGCTTTTTTACCGGTTTTGGACGTCTTCTCGTCCGTCCTACCCTCTTCCATATTCAATGGTCCTCCTCTCCCGTTTTGGAGGACCTCCTCCCACATCCTGGGGCCCCTTTAACATGGAATGGGACTTCCTCTCATGTTCCAGGGGCATCCTCTGCCAAATTGGGGGCCTCCTGCCACGCCTCGTGGGCCTCCTCCTTTGTCCTCGCAAAGCTTACCCTTGAGGGGATCTTCAATTTTGGAAACCTCGCCTCCTTCCATACCTGCTACCTACCACTCCCATTTTAAGGGCCTTCTCTGATTTCCTGGGAATTCCTTCCGGTCGTCGGGGCCTCATTCGGCCCTGGAGACCTCCTACTCCATCTCGAGGGACTCCTCTCGAGTCCGGCAGGGGCCTCCTTTTTTCTTTTTGAAGCTTTCTTTTTCAAATTAGGGGCCTCCTCTCACGTCTTCGGGACCTCCTGTTCCGCGTTTTGATTCTATCTTTTCCCATTTTAAGGTTGGCCTCTTATCTCCTGGTGGACTCCTGTTCTCTCTTAGGTGGCTCCTCTTCCAAATTACACGCAACCTTTCCTATCTCAGTTACCTTGTCATTTCCTGGGGACCTTCTTACCCCTCTTGAAGCCTTCTTTTTCGCCTGGGAGCCATCCCTCTTATCTAATGGCCATTCTCTTCTATTTTAGGGTCTTCCTCGTGCATCATAGGGTCTCTTTCCAATCTTATATCGTCCTCTTCCGAATTAGGTGCTTCCTGCCACTTTTCTGGATTATACTTTTCTATCTTGGTGGAACCTTACCCGTTTCGGGGACTGCTTTTACGTTTCCGAAACCTCATCCCATATCCACTGGCTTTCTCTTCCGTCTTAGGGCCTTCTCTCATTTTCTGAGGTCTCCCTTCCCGTATTGGGGCCTCCTTTGCAATCCTGGGGGCCTCCTTTGCAATCCTGAGGGCCTCCTTTGCAATCCTGGGGGCCTCCTCTGTAATCATGGGGGCCTTCTTTGCAATCATGGGCGTCTCCTTTGCAATCCTGGGGCCTCCTTTTGCAATCCTGGGGCCTCCTTTGCAATCCTGGGGGCCTCCTTTACAATCCTGTGGGCTTCCTTCGCAATCCTGAGGGCCTCCTTTGTAATCCTAGGGGCCTCCTGTGCAATCCTGGGGCCTCCTTTGCAATCCTGGAGGCCTCCTTTTGCAATCCTGGGGGTCTCCTTTGCAATCCTGGAGTCCTCCTTTGTAATCCTGGGGGTCTCCTTTGCAATCCTGGTGCCTCCTTTGCAATCCTGGAGTCCTCCTTTGTAATCATGGGGCCTCCTTTGCAATCCTGAGGCCTCCTTTGCAATCCTAGTGTCCTCCTTTGCAATCCTGAGGGCCTCCTTTGCAATCCTGGAGGCCTCCTTTGTAATCATGGGGGCCTCCTTTTCAATCCTGGGGGCCTCCTTTGCAATCTTGGGGGGCCTCCTTTTCAATCATGGGGGCCTCCTTTGTAATCATGGAGGCCTCCTTTGCAATCCTGGGGCCTCCTCTTTGCAATCCTGTGGGCCTCCTTTGTAATCCTGGAGGCCTCCTTTGCAATCCTGGGGGCCTCCTTTGCATTCCTGGGGGCCTCCTTTGCAATCCTTGAGTCCTCCTTTGCAAACCTGGGGGCCTCCTTTGCAATCCTGGGAGCCTCCTTTTCAATCCTGGGGGCCTCCTTTTAATCCTGGAGGCCTCCTTTGCAACCCTGGTGGCCTCCTTTGCAATCTTGGGGGCCTCCTTTTCAATCATGGGGGCCTCCTTTGTAATCATGGAGGCCTGCTTTGCAATCCTGGGGGCCTCCTCTTTGCAATCCTGTTGGCCTCCTTTGTAATCCTGGAGGCCTCCTTTGCAATCCTGGGGGCCTCCTTTGCATTCCTGGGGGCCTCCTTTGCAATCCTTGAGTCCTCCTTTGCAAACCTGGGGGCCTCCCTTGTAATCCTGGGGGCCTCCTTTGCGATCCTGGGGGCCTCATTTTCAATCCTGGGGGCCTCCTTTGTAATCCTGGAGGCCTCCTTTGCAATCCTGGGGGCATCCTTTGCAATCCTGGGGGCATCCTTTGCATTCCTGGGGGCCTCCGTGCCAATTGTTGGCACTGTCGTGATTTCTGGGGCCTCCTATCCTCTCCTAGGTGACTCCTTCTTCAAATTAGGGGCCTCCTCTCACGTCTTGGAGGCCTCCTCTCGTGTCTCGTCGGCCTCATTGCTCACTTTTTTCCTGTGCATTTCCGGATAGGGGCCTCCTCAAATTTCAGGGGGGCGGCGCCCCCTGTTTGACGGCAGGGGGCGACTGCCCCCTGCCCCCCGGTGGCGACGCCCTTGCAGTTTCCAACCCCAAAATGAAATGCGTACCGAAAATAGCATGGTTACTACGCACATCATGGTTCTCTTGAATGGTCAATATGTCTTATTCTTCTTTCTAGCGTGTCCGCTGTCTAATAACCATCCCGTTATATTCGCATTATGTGTTAGGTATGCTCACTTAAAGTTAGTCCTTTCTTCATTGCATGCTGTTCTTCCATCAATGCGAGCAACTCTCATCCTACCAAATTTTAATTAAGGTCAAGGTTACTGGCCTCAGGTCAGGTCAGTTTCCGTGCTTTTTTACCGCATTGAATGGGGGAATTGAATTTAGGGTTCACGCTGAAAATGATAAAGAACATGTAATAATCGTTTGGAGGGGGAATCATCTCGAATGGAAACCATAACCTCGGATGGAAACCATAACCTCGGATGGGAGCCATCACCTCAGATGGGAGCCATCTCCTCGGAGGGAAGCCATCACCTCGGATGGGAGCCATCTCCTCGGATGGGAGCCACTGTGAAAGTCCCTAGAGTCCCTAGTCCCTTGGGCGCCTTCGGCTGAAAATTGGTTGAGCTGGGAAGATGGGTGGATGCATTGGTGCATACTGAAGGGGCATCTATTCCTCTCGGGAGGCGCTTTTCCTCTCAAGAGGAATTTCTCTGGGCATCTATTCCTCTGAAAGCCTGATTGAAAAATCCTTTAAGCGGGTGGGGTAGGTGGTGCATTGTAGCCTCCCGGAGGGGCGCCTTTCCCCGGTCAGAGGGCGCCACCCTTCCATGGGAGAGGGAGGGGATCATGCCCAAGTGTCCCTTCTTCTATTTCGAGCCCCAGGTGCGGGGTAGCCGCATCAAGTGGGCGGCGTCACCCCGATCGCTACAATAGACTGACCATGGGACGATTTTGCGGCGGGCATATTGGCGCCAAAACTTTGCTTGCTCTCAATTTTCTAGACATACCGCAAGTGATGAACACGTTGTTCTTCGTGATCAGGCATACTTGATACCCACAGCCATTGATAAACATTGTGTGTTCATATAACAACATGCCAATAAAAAGGATAATGAATATTATTCATAGAAAACTAGTTAAATCTAAAAGTTTACTGTTTCTGTGCGGCTCGCGTGCGACCTTGAACGGCAAAGACAGTCGGCTGAGCTTCCTTTGTTTAAATTCTGCTCGGGAGAGAAATGGGCCGTATTACTCAGAGGGCGGTGCCACCCTGTCTTTCCCAATGTGATGACCTGTATCCGAGTTGAGCGAACGGTTTGATTACAAACTCAAAAAAGGTTTTATTTTTTTTCTTTTACCACGCATTGTATATCACGTTCATGTGCACTTTGTTGGCACGCAACTCGGTTCAAGCTCCTGATGCCACCCTTCAGGCGTTGTTATCCTTGACCTGTCCTAGAGGTCAATGATGGCCCATTTTTTTAGGGTCGTTCCATTAGATTCGCCTGGTGACTCGCAAGGTCTTTGCTCCCTTCCCTTGTTAATTATGGACGAAATAGTGCTTGGCGAAGGATGGGCGAGATGGGATGGGTGGCAGAAAGTTCTCGGCAGATGAGGGTTAGAAACTACACCCAACATCTCCATGCCAAGCGTATCCGAGGGCGGATCAAAAAGCCTGGATTGGTGGGGGGGGAGGGGTAATTCAAAAGAATTTATCTCCGATATCGAAACACAGAAAGAAAAAACCGATTTGAACAGCTAACATTCGTAGTCTGTTGAAGATAATCTATAATATATACACAATATATTATATTATATATATATATATATATATATATTTTATATTTTTATATATATATATGTATATATATATATATATATATATATATATATATATAGATTTAAAGATATGTATAATTCAAAATGATTTCATATTCTATGCGATATTTGAAGCAAATTTAGGTGATAATCAACTAAGCTGCACTAGCATGGGAGTGTGCCTTTGGGCTAGCCTAGCCCAACCTAAGACATACGGATCTTCGATTATCGTAAGCCCACATATGTTCGATTACGCAGAACCTGCCGATGTTCGGTCACGCGTAAAACCTGTAGGTGGTCTATCAGGTCTGTGTAAAGTCTATCAACGAGCCACTATGTTCCACTCCATAGCTCTCTCTCTCTCTCTCTCTCTCTCTCTCTCGCTCTCTCTCTCGCTCTCGCTCTCTCGCTCTGCCTCGCTCTCGCTCTCGCTCGCTCTCGCTCTCGCCTCGCTCTGCTCTCTCTCGCTCTCGCCTCGCTCTCGCTCTGCCGCTCTCGCTCGCCTCGCCTCGCTCGCTCTCGCTCTCGCTCTCGCCTCGCTCTCGCTCTCGCTCTCGCTCTCGCTCTCGCTCTCGCTCTCGCCTCGCGCTCGCCTCGCCTCGCCTCGCCCTCACCCTCACCCTCACCCTCACCCTTACCCTCTCTCTCCCTCTATATCTCACTTTCCCACCTTCCCTCCTCTCCCATCCTTTCCCATCCTCTCCTGTCCTCTCCTGTCCTCTCCCATCCTCTCCCACCTCCCATCCTCTCCCTGCCCCTGACACTGCCTGTTTTGGTTCAGTTACCGTTGGCAGTCAGTGGGCAGCCGTCTGGGGTCACGGGATACCAAGGACAGGGTACGGGCGGTAACCGCGCGGATAATATAGCTGACTGGAAGACGAAGACGCGCCAAGAGGATCTCGTCCATCTACAGGAATCGTTGGAAGCTCTAAGAGGATTTAGTGTAAGTACATCAAGGACTGTAAGTTTCAAGAGGATCTGGAGTAATTGAAATGACCTGATTCTCCTCACGATTTAGCTTAAATTAAAAGCACGACGCGCTCAGACACTATTCAATTATATTTTGAGAAATGTATTTTAAGCGGCAGGAAAAGACAGACCTGCAGGTTCGGTATCAATGCTGGAATTTAATATTCAGTTAAGTTACGTATGATGGCCGAGCAGGTTTGCAACATATCAAATATAATTGTTGCAGGTTTATCATACCGCATACCGAAGCATGGGTGCTGGGAATATTTACCCATTATGTTTGTGTATATTTGTATTCGTTTTATTTCATCCTGTAGTAACTGCTGTAGAAGGCTCTTATTTAAGTGGTCTACGTCTCCGTCAAATCACCGCAGTTAAGCTCTTTCCTCAAGCTCATGTTGATTACCGACTCAGCCTAAGGCTTGGGACAGAGGTGCTTCATGTATTATGTATCAGGCGGTCATGAGGTTCTACGGCAGTGATAAGTTATTCGTGAAATATGGTGGAATATACCACTTTCTGAACACTCAGTCGACATCCTTCTCCAAGAAGTATCGACATCCTGCTCCTTGATGCATGCTTATGAAGTCTTTGTGTCTCCTTTCTAACAGTATCTCGTTTATAAGTAGCATGTGCATGCTCTCGATAAGGAATGGTGATACACGAACATTTCGCAATGCAGTTTCAGGTAAAGGGATTGCCTATAATGTGATATGGCATGCAATACCAGTTTATAGCATAGTCATTATTCTTCTTATCCAGAATATAGCTCTTCTTAAATTATGAATCTCAAAACAAATGATAAAGTTACAGTCATAAGTACCTACACCATTGGCTCAAATTTGAGTCTCAAAGACATCAAAAACATTTTAAATGACACTAATTCCATGACAAATTTCGACATCCTACTGCGTTCGTTTCGACATCTCACACCTAACGAAAAAAACATTATTTAACCCTGTTCTACGGGCACTGGAATAGTATTTACTGGAGTAGGTTAAGAATGAATCACTCAGTACGGGGACTACTTACGGTGATTTTACTGTAGCAGTAGAACAAAACCATGGTCTGTGTGCAGTTCACATTGCGTGTGTGATCTGGCATTGGTATGTATGAAATTCGCAGACGTTACCTCGAGAATGTGGACCTCCCGTGCTTGTCGGCGCCATGGTTCTGCAAGCAACACATTAAGAGTGATGTCAAACTGAATCACGCAATATGAATTGAACTAATTCCTGCATTTCGGAAATTATTACTCTTTCGACAAAGATCCTTTCATATCGTGGAAGCATTGGGACATAACGGCATTAATTCGTGTGCATTCGCAGTACTAAAAACTGAACAGCCCCAGCCGGAGTGCCTCCCACGCAACTGACCCGGCTGACAGTACTATGGCCGACTGGCGGATGGTACGACTGAAGACGCAGGATACGTGGCGGACGGTGGCCGCAATATCGGCATCGGCTGTCATTCTCAGCTGAAATAACCTTCGGTGGTTGCGTAACGCTCGGTCTGTTTTTGTTCGTGCTGTTTTTTTTTTTTTTTGTTTTTTTTACTTCAACCAGATCCACAAATGGAGCTTGCAAAGTTAAAGTGTACACTAATGGGGCTTGTGAAGCTAATCGGTAGTACGTGCATCGACCTAACCCAACACACAGCAGAAATTTCGTCACTGGAGTTTACTGATTTTTGTAAAATACAAAAATGTCCGGTGAAACTTCCAGTAGTAGTGTTGGTGGTTTCCACTTTGAGATTGTGGAGCCTATTCCTCCGCCAATCTTTCCGCTAGGTGGGGTGGGAGGACGCCGATCATCTTTATCCGGTCGATGTACTGTTTTGTAGCAATCATCCATCTGGTATTCAGTTTGCTCTGCTTATTTTGTATTAAAGAAAAACAGACGTGCTGTCACGTGGTTTTGGTAACCTTATCAAGATGAGTCGTATCTCGTTTACTGCGAAAGCTCATCTAGGAAAAACTTGAGAAGCCATGATTAATTAATTTGCGGATAGACCGGAGGTGTCTCAGGAGGTTAACTGCACGTGCTTCGTGGTTGGTGGGACCGTGCCAGCGTTGTTCATATCTGGTTTGGGTCAATCATCCATCCAGACTTACTTTCCCTCGCATATTTTTGTATTCAACTTTGTTTTCAGTAGGACGTCCTGCGCACGGAGATGCTTTGGTATTCAGGTACCCTCATGCAAGGCGCCAACCTATAAAATCAGAGGACTTACGTTTCAATCCTTCGAATATTTTATCTTATATCTCAGAAACTGGAAACTTTGGTGCATTCTAACCTAGCCTAACCATTGTATCATCTTACGGCCAATGTTTTGTCACGTAACTTTACATTAGCAGTGCCCTGAATCAGGAGAAGTCGTTGACGCCGTTTAGTAAGTAGTACTTGGACAAGTAAGCAAACAAAACCGTTGCTGTATTGGTCTCGTCTGTAAGGCTGCGTTGGTTCGCTCGCTTCGCTCGCTTACTTACACAGTCACACGATCAAAGAAAGAACGCCAGTAATGATGAAACACAGGGGTGTTGTTTTATATATTTTCATGGTACAAGTGGCCCTTCAATGTTGGCTTTGCTCCCCATAATCTCAACCTTTAATACGGGCCCCTGTGGAGTGTGCCCCGAATCCATTTTGGCCATCACATTGCCTGCATTCATTGTGCCACCCCATCTCCCAATTATTTAAAGAAATTAACGCTCGCAATGAAATCACAACAGTGTGAAAATGCAACTAGTAATAACAACGAATAAAAATACAATATTTCAGGATAAAAATGCAATCGATGTGGCACACTGTAATCTTGTCACCCTAAAGGGTCATCGCCCAGACGCAGCCTGTTGAATTGTGGCTTGTATCTGGCGCACCAATGTCACGTGGGGTAACATTGGCGACTGAGGGCGCTGGGCACTGGCCATGTTGGCTTGATTAATTAACGTCCTGAACCCACAACAGAAGAGCTAGACGAGATGAAGCCACCGGCTGAAATAGCCAGTGGCAGTGCAAACATTAATTAATGCTGGACCGTTGGCCGCAGGCGACCCGTGGTGCCGAGATGGGTCGGGAAGATAACTGCCTTCGTCAGCCGTCGCCACCACACCGCTGGCCTGCGCGTCAGCTGTCTCTGGCGGCGTCCCCGGTCCAGGGGCGTCAGCTGATCTCTCAGGATGTCCAGATGTGCCAGCGGCTTTCGTACGATGTCCAGAGGTGCGAGCCGATGCCACAGACGGCCCGGATGCAGCAGGTGATGCCTCAGCAAGCGTTTCCGGACCAGGGGTATCAGCCAGCTTCTCAGGTGGACCAGAAGTACCAGACGATCTTCAAAAATGACCAGAAGTACCAGCCGGTGTCTCAGACGAGTCAGCCGTACCAGCTGTACCAGCTGGCCTGTTCTGCTTCCGGTGCTCCACAGTATGTGGCCCACACTGTCCGTCCCGCTCCCGGTGCTCCACCGTATGAGGTCCACACTGCCAGTCCTGCTCCGGGTGTCCGACAGTATGGGGTCCACACTGCCAGTCCCGCTCCCGGTGTCCGACAGTATGGGGTCCACACTGCCAGTCCTGCTCCGGGTGTCCCACAGTATGAGGTCCACACTGCCAGTCCCGCTCCCGGTGTCCGACAGTATGGGGTCCACACTGCCAGTCCTGCTCCGGGTGTCCGACAGTATGGGGTCCACACTGCCAGTCCCGCTCCCGGTGTCCCACAGTATGAGGTCCACACTGCCAGTCCTGCTCCGGGTGTCCGACAGTATGGGGTCCACACTGCCAGTCCCGCTCCCGGTGTCCCACCGTATGAGGTCCACACTGCCAGTCCTGCTCCCGGTGTCCGACAGTATGGGGTCCACACTGCCAGTCCCGCTCTCGTTGTCCCACCGTATGAGGTCCACACTGCCAGTCCTGTTCAGGGTGTCCGACAGTATGGGGTCCACACTGCCAGTCCTGCTCCCGGTGTCCCACAGTATGAGGTCCACACTGCCAGTCCTGCTCCGGGTGTCCGACAGTATGGGGTCCACACTGCCAGTCCCGCTCCCGGTGCCGCCCAGTATGTGGTCCACACTGCCAGTCCCGCTCCCGGTGTCCCACCGTATGAGGTCCACACTGCCAGTCCCGCTCCCGGTGCCGCCCAGTATGTCGTCCACACTGCCAGTCCCGCTCCCGGTGCCGCCCAGTATGAGGTCCACACTGCCAGTCCTGCTCCCGGTGCCGCCCAGTATGTCGTCCACACTGCCAGTCCCGCTCCCGGTGTCCCACCGTATGGGGTCCACACTGCCAGTCCCGCTCCCGGTGCCGCCCAGTATGAGGTCCACACTGCCAGTCCCGCTCCCGGTGCCGCCCAGTATGAGGTCCACACTGCCAGTCCCGCTCCCGGTGCCGCCCAGTATGTGGTCCACACTGCCAGTCCCGCTCCCACAGGGTGTCACACAGTCACCCCGTCCTCCGCGCCCGCCGGACGGAACAATGCCATCGTTCAGCCTGGTGTGGCTGGCTTCCGGACTGGCTGGCTCTCTGCTGCAGTCAGACATAACGCCTCCGGTGGACTTGGCGGGATCTCTACCTGCAGTGCTGCCATCTGTCATGGGCAGTCGGCAGGGGTGGCCTCCAGCAGCGCGACAAGTCCCATCTGGAGCCCGGCTGCTTTCAGCCGGTTGCCCTCGCGACCAGGGACTGAAGGCGATACTTCTGGTGCGATTAACTGTGCAATGAATAACGGACACCGCGTAGCTTCTCCGACTCGGAGTGTGCTGGAGCGTGACCAGACTGTTCCGCGATGGCCTTCCCACAGCCAGTCTGACCCACAGTGCCCTGCCCGCAGTCCGGCCGACCCGCAGTGTCCTCCCCACGTCCGGTCCGACCCACAGTATCCCCACACCCGGCTCGGCCCGCAGTGTCCTGCCCACAGCGGGCCTGATCTGCGGTATCCTCTGCACAGCCAGTTCGACCCACAGTACCCCCACAACCAGTTCGACCCGCAGCGTCCTGCCCATAGCCAGCCCGGTCAACACTATCCTCCCCACAGTCCGTCCAGCTCACGGAGCTCGTTCCACAACCAGTCAGGCCCGCGATACCCTTCCCACAGCCAGCTCGGCCCAAAGTATCCACCCGACAACCAGTCCGTCCCATGGTGTCCTCCCCACAGCTCGACGGGCCCACACCACCATCCCCACAGCCAGTCCGTCCCATGGTGTCCTCCCCACAGCCCGACGGGCCCACACCACCATCCCCACAGCCAGTCCGTCCCATGGTGTCCTCCCCAGAGCCTGACAGGCCCACGCCACCATCCGCACAGCCAGTCCGTCCCATGGTGTCCTCCCCACAGCCCGACGGGCCCACACCACCATCCCCACAGCCACTCCGTCCCATGGTGTCCTCCCCACAGCCCGACGGGCCCACACCACCATCCCCACAGCCAGTCCGTCCCATGGTGTCCTCCCCACAGTCAATCCGTCTCACAATATGCCGCCTCGGATCTGAGTGGCTCCTGCCATACTCCGCCCAGCCAGTGGCGTGCTCCTTCGTTGGGCTGGAGCCGCCCTGGTGTCGCTCAGTCCGGCCAGGCGGACCCGGCCGGCCCGAGTGGGCCGTACTGGGCGTGGCGGTGTGCTCTCCCGCAGCAGCCTCCGCCGGCGGCCGCCGCAGCTGGTGACCTGTCGCTGCAGCAGCTGGTGCCGCCGTCGGCACCGGCGAGGGCCGGTGCGCGGCAGTGGCGTCCGGCCATGTCGGACGCCCCGCGGCGTCCTGACGACGCCGACCCGAGGGGACTCATGAGCGGCGGACTCGCCGCCACCGAGGCGCCGCACGGCCGCGGCCCGGCTGCCGCTCGACGCGGCGGGGCCTGCCAGAGCCGGGCTGAGCCGCCGCATGCGCAGAGATGGGCCGCGGGGCCTGACGATGACGTCGTGCGGGATGCATCGGCCGCTGCGGGAGATTCCGGCGGCGCCAGAAAGCCGACAACGCCGCCACCCAAAGAAGACGTCAGCTGCTCCTGTGACGTGAAGAACGGTGGGTCGGCCGTTGGCGTATTTCATGGTTTTAATTTCGCGCATTCTGTTGTTCCATTCAAGTTTCGTCGAATGCCAACAGGGGCACTCCTGTCGGCTGGTAGGCCCGCAGCGCTTCCTCGATCTGATTAGTTCAAGAGTGTTGGCCATTTGATTGGGGTAGGAATCTAGATCGCTTAGTGCCTGTTGGATGTGGGGATGATTCTGCAAAGTATGCACTCTTAAAATGACCGTCCTTACAATGATTCCAATGATCCCAATCCCAACCCCAACCCCAACCTCAACCTCAGTGCCCCGCGGGAACCCGTCTGTGTCCCGCGTGTTCAGCCGGAGTGTCACCTATCTTGGCTAGTGCACCGGATTAGTTGCAATATTTGCACCGACAGCGGCCAACATGTTGAACTACATTGGCGAGACAGCTCGCCTCGGCC
>JAOTOM010004987.1:147500-157500 GCA_034440615.1 Ashinkailepas kermadecensis
CAGTTTCAACCATTTCTCCAATCCAACAGATATACCAAATCAACAACAGTTCGTGCCTCCAATCAACAGTCAACCACGACTGACAGTGACGGACAACCGTCCAACTGAGCCACCAACCGTTCCAACCTCCACGTCTTGTAACAGGCTGCATCTCCATAGCGTTAACAATCCAACTCTGGCTCTCACCCGGGTCTCCCACGTACGTGCGCCTGCACCGGCTGTCTGAGGAGGACTGTCCAACCTCCACGCGCGCGAGAGCGGGGAACAGGTCGCTCATGGAGGAGGGGAGGAAACGCCCCTGGCCTGCCGGCTGACGACCTATTGCATCACCCCTTGAAGGGGGCGCCAGGCATCGTCACTTCCGACCGACCCCCTGTCCCACACTGCCGCATGATACAATGGTGACACGGGTGTTGCAATGACATAATACCAAACTGTGTCATGTCGCCATGACATTCTCGGCCGACCGACCGTCGGTTCGCCGTGAGAACAGGTGCTGAGTAATCACAGCACATCTCGCGACAGACGCTCTCGTGGCGCGAGGGCTGACTTCAGCGCGCCTGCTGGCGCCGACGGTTTCCACTCGGGCGTTCATGACCGGACCGGACGGGTCCCAAGACTCGTCGAGTCGGTACACACGAGAGCCAAATGCATTCAAAAGAGGGGGCCCAAAACTAACTTCGTTACAATATTGATATTGTAGTGGTGACCTGTCGATGACCTGGTGGTGACCGACTGCTGACCTGTGGATGACCTACTGACGGTCAAACGTGGCCAGTGTCAGGCGAGTGCCTTTAGCCTGCAAGTGAAGGCTGCCTCCGGCGACGATTTATCTGAGCCAACAACAACACAACTGGTGGTACGTCAGGTAATCCGGCGGCGGGACACCACCGAGCAGCTGCTGGTGGTGGTGAAGCGGCGCGCCGGCCACCGGTGCGCCGCCGCCTGGCTGGTGGTGATGCTGGTGCTGTGGGAGGCGGTGCCGGCCCGCCGCGCCGACGCCCTCTACGCCAGCCTGGTGCACCGCCTCAACCGATCGGCCACGCCCACCCGGCGCGGGTGAGTCGGTGACGTCACCGTGTGGCAATGGGTGACATCGCCGCCGGGCGTGCTGTCTATGACGTCACGGTCACGTCACATGGATTTAGTATTGATTATGGGATTTCAGTCTGCCATGTCTCGCCATCTTCCCTGTATCGGCTTAACACGCGCACTGGAGGGGGCGGGGGCGAAATCCGCCCACCCCTCCGGTTTTTCGCAAATAACTGCAAATTTTACCGGTCGATATACGCGATTTTCGGTGTACCTGCTTAGAAATGAACGGCGCGTCGTTTAAAGCAAGAAAAATGGAAATCGGCCGAACATTTTTCATGTTAAGGGCCGCTAAAGTCACAAAATGTTATAGCGCCAGACCACAAAAATCGGCGCTGATGCGCTTCCAGTATACTGACAAAAGGGAAGTGTTCTAGGCAACACTAGCGACTTGTTTGATGCATATTGATATGCTGTATAGTTTCAAGGTCATGTTAGGTCACCAAGGTCAAGTCAGGTCAAGTTCATGACAGGTTAATGGAACCAAACTTGATCAACTGGAATGTTGCCATAAATGCACTACTGGTTGTCATTTGTACTGTTTGTCATTGCGTTTCCATACTTTATTCATGTACTTCACTCCCTTCTTCACGAAGCCGATTGCTCCGAGCTGCCCGACGGAGCAGTCGGGCGGGCGGCCGGTTCCGGCAACTGGAACAGGTAACTGACCTGATAATAGTGGTGCTATATAGGTGACCTGAGGTCAAATGTTGGGTCTAGCATCTGCATTGCATCATTAGTAATGTCCAAAACATCATTGATGCCCATTTTTGAGCATTTAAACACAATCACAGCGATCCATAACGATGACAAGCCAAGCCACACAAAACCGGAAAATTTTGCCAATCTGACCTCATTTGACCTTGAAGATATTGACCTAAGGTCACGAAAATTGCACACAATAGAGGTCACTACCGTGCCCATCCACCCTGCGAATTTCGTTCCTCCAGCTTTACTAGGAGCCGAGATCTAATGGGGGGCTGAATCCGCCCCCTCCGTTCGCGTAATTTTAGGGCCCCGGGCGTGTTAACACGCGCACTGGGGGGGGGGGCGAAATCCGCCCACCCCTCCGGCTTTTCGTACATAACTGCAGATTTTACCGGTCGATATACGCGTTTTTGTGCGTACCTGCTTAGAAATGACCGGCGCGTCGTTTAAAGCAAGAAAAATGGAAATCTGCCGAATATTTTTCAAGTCAGGGGCCGTTAAAGTAAAAAAAAATTCCTAGCACCAGACCACAAAAATCGGCGCTGATGCGCTTCCCGTATATTCGCAAAAGGGAAGTGTTCTTGGCAACACTAGTGACTTGTTTGATGTATATTTATATTATATAGTTTAAAGATTGGTTGAGGTCAGTTCATGAGGTTGTAACCAAATATCACTGGATATGTTGTCATAAATGCACTTCAAAGTCATGCTAGGTTACCGAGGCCAAGTCAGGTCAAGTTCATGGCAGGTTAGTGGAACCAAACTTGATCAACTGGAATGTTGTCATAAATGCACTACTGTTTGTCATTTGTGCTGATTGTCATTGCGTTTCCGTACTTTATTCATGTACTTCACTCCTTTCTTCACGAAGCCGATTGCGCCGAGCTGTCCGACGGGGCAGTCGGGCAGGCGGCCCGGTTCCGGTAACTGGAACAGGTAACTGACCTGATAAAGTGCTGATATATAGGAGACCTGAGGTAAAATGTTGGGTCTAGCATCTGCATTGCATCATTAGTAATGTCCAAAACATCATTGATGCCCATTTTGGAGCATTTAAATATAATCACAGCAATCCATAACAATGACAAGCCAAGCCACGCAAAACAAGAAAATTTTGACAAATGTGACCTCATTTGACCTTGAAGATATTGACCTAAGGTCATGAAATTTGCACACAATAGAGGTCACTACCGTACCCATCCGTCCTGCGAATTTCGTTTCTCAAGCTTTAATAGGAGCCGAGATCTTAGGGGGGGGGGGGGGCGGAATCCGCCCCCACCCCCTCCAGTGCGCGTAATTTTCAGAGGCCCTCCAGGGCGCGTGTTAACCCAGATGGCTCCTTCGGCTCTTAGCACCATGACTTCATGACGTCACTATCGTGTTATGATGACGTGGCGTCTTATGACGTCGGCAGGTGTGGCGCCAACCGTCAGCGCACGTGCATGTGTCAGGGACTGGACGACCGACGCGCCGGCGCCTCCTTCTCGTTCGGCTGCTCGTACAGCATGTACTACAATGCGTGCAAGTTCGCGCGCAGCACGGTCGCCAGGAAGTTCAGACTCAACGATAAACACAAGGTACTTCGGATACGTCAGTCGAAAGATGTCGGCGGATGGGCATTCTGGAAAGGTGGTCATCGCGAGTGGTTGCTTTTGCGACAGAATTTAGCTTTCCGCGTTTGTTATTGATTGGCGATCGCCATTGTGCTGCATGTCAATGTTTATTATACACTGTAGCGCGAAAAATGATAAACAGATAATAAGTCGTGAATGGAGGGCAGACAAATACATAGTCCTCGAAAGAGCATATTCTTCCACCAACAGTAAGCGAAGCTCGATATTTCTGACCCGAAAATTATATTGCAACTTTAAATCAGGATGCCCCAAATCAAAATTTGAATGGGAAGTAACATCTAACAGACACGCTTGGGTCGGTTGATGCGTGAGGCCCGGGTACGTTTTTGGGGGCCTGTCGCACTTTTTTTTCGAGCTCCGACGCGATTCTTTGGGCCCACCATCTCTGATGGAGAGGGATTGCCCCTTTGCCCCTCTTCGATACGCTACTGATGCTGGAATAGATGGTCGCCGTTCCTTTCGCGGACGTTTCTTCTGTTGCCCCTGGGTAGAGCTGACCGTGTGTCCCTATGTCCAGTATTTCATCTGACAGCGGCGGTAGATTGTTTGGCGCTTTTGTGATGGTCTTGCGACCGATCAAACACAATGGGGTTCCTCTGCGTATGCGCGCATCGTTCACCGCTTCTTCTAATGCATGCGACGCCCCGTGAACGGTGCGTAGCACTTGAGCTTGATGGCGCTAAGGGTCTATATAGTACTTTCTCATGATTAAGAATGTTAAAATTCCACAACCAGCTGTGCCTGGTAATCCGCCGGTTACTACCTGCCCCTCCCCCCCCCCGCCCCCCACCCCACCCCACCAAGACGCGTTGAGCGAAATGAGATACGACGGCGCGTCTGCAGTTTCCCGAACCTGTATCTCGTCTCCTCCCGTTTATCACGGCTATTGGGAGGGTTTTATTTTAGCGTCACCTTATCAAAGATAAGAAGGTCAAGCAACGCATGTATGTCATTTAGAAACACCAGAGTTCTGTGCGATGTACTCATGGGTTAGCTGAGATGCAATAATTAATATGTCTTTACCACAACTCACCAGTCTGTGCACATGCCCTACTTTCAACTCCCCTTGGCCAGGTCGGGTGACAGCACCCTAACTTCGGGAAATTGGCTTGCATCTCTGCTGGAAGAGCCCTTTGATACCTGTTTACTTTGATGTGAAGCGAATTTTGACTGTAATATCAACTGTGGCTAAATCAATGTGCTTTGGCAGCTAAATACAGATGGGCACAGCAAACAAAAATAATACCTTTATTGAAAATGCTTACCTTGAAAAAGTTGTTCAGAAAACTTATCCAAGCTTATTACGAAGAAAGAGACCATTTCCACCGCCATCATGTCACTGTCAAGTCCTAAGATCGCAATGTGACGGGGCGGAAATTCCAGAAATCAAAAAGCAAATCCAGGTAAAGTATTATTCAGTTTAATCCGAATTCGGCAATGTTCACGTTTCTACTAATGACATTGCTTTCATTTGAAATGTAAGTCGCTAGACATAGCCATGCACCGTATTCTCACGACAATGCTGGAGGCTATAACCGTAGCCATTGATCTGATCGGGCTGATAGTTTCACAGCTTCAATGGGAGCATTGTAGACGTATCTATAGACGTATCTTTGTAGACGTATCTATAGAGGTATCTTTGTAGACGTATCTATATCAGATTATAATAGGTTCGATGTTAATTTACGTTTTTCTGGTCGATTTGTCGTGGAACGCCCCAGCTGCAAGTTCTATATTTTGTGCCTGGCGCAGCGTTGGTTGTGAGTAACAATTCGGTTTTTTGTAGTTCCAGGAGGCAGAGCTGGGGCGGGAGCGCAGTGTTGGTTGTATGCAGCAATTCAGAGCTGTTTTGTATCGTTCCAGGAGGCAGAGCTGGAGCGGGAGCGCAGTGTTGGTTGTATGCAGCAATTCAGAGCTGTTTTGTATCGTTCCAGGAGGCAGAGCTGGAGCGGGAGCTGGAGCAGTTGGCCACGGAGCTGGCTCCCATGTACCAGCGCGTGGCGCCTATAGCCTACCGCAACCAGGTGAGGTGACTACTGAGCCTACAGCTACAAGGTTAGGTGACTACTGAGCCTACCGCTACCAGGTTAGGTGACTACTGAGCCTACCGCAACAAGGTAAGGTGACTACTGAAACTACCGCAACAAGGTGAGGTGACTACTGAGCCTACAGCTACAAGGTTAGGTGACTACTGAGCCTACTACTACCAGGTGAGGTGACTACTGAGCCTACCGCAACAAGGTGAGGTGACTACTGAGCCTACCGCTGCCAGGTGAGGTGACTACTGAGCCTACAGCTGCCAGGTGAGATGACTACTGAGCCTACCGCTACCAGGTGAGGTGACTACTGAGCCTATCACAACAAGGTGAGGTGACTACTGAGTCTACCGCTGCCAAGTGATGTGACTACTGAGTTCCTCACTGCCAGGTGAGGCGACCACTGGGTTCACCACTGTGAGGTGAGGTGACCACTGGGTTTACCAATGTAAGGTGAGGTGACCACTGAGTGCCCCACTGTCAGGTGATGTGACTACTGAGTTCACTACTATCAGGTGAGATGTCCAATGAGTTCACTATTGTCAGGTGAGGTGGCTGCTGAGTTCATCACTGTCAGGTGAGATGACTGCTGAGTTCACTACTGCCAGGCTACCACCGCTACCGGATGATAATTATGTTAGGAGTCCAACGTTGCCATGCTAGGTGCTTTTGCCAGCCCACCAGGTACGAGGTGACGCGTCTACTGGTGACCCACTGCTGTCATGTGAGGTGTACATCAGGAGTCCACCGCTACTAGTAGGCGAGGAGCGTATCAGGAGTCCATCGGTACCAGGCGATATGTAGGGTCTGCGTTGTAGCCCCAACGTTGCAAATCGGGGAAATCACAAACAAACTGAATTTCAGCAGTTGTTCAAAGCATTGGGTGCCTCTAACCCCGAAGTGCCAAAATAGTATTGTGCTCCATCTTACATTACATTACCTTACATCTCGAACATCCCGAAATCTCAATGTTTGGAAAAACCAAGTTGAAAAATTGTTATTTCCTTAAAACCCCAGTATTCCAAAGCTCCGATGTCTTTAACACCAGGATTTCCTCAAAACCCAAGAGCTTCAAAGCCCCCAAATGCTTCAACACCCCAGAATCGGCTGACAACGAATGTACTAAAGCAGACAGACGACTATGGACTGCATGGCGGTGCAGAATATCCCCTGACGCTCTTTGCATACAGTGCAAAATGGATGCAACCAGTTGTGCCTCAAGCTTGGCCAGTTGACCCGCCTCCGAGCCTTAGCAGCAATGCTTGTCTTTGTCTAGCCGATGCGGTGACACGGGTGTCACTCCCCACCCTCTCGTCCCCACCCCTCTCGTCCCCACCCCTCTCGTCCCCACCCCTCTCATCCCCAACCCTCTCATCCCCACCCCTCTCGTCCCCACCCCTCTCATCCCCACCCCTCTCATCCCCACCCCTCTCATCCCCACCCCTCTCATCCCCACCCCTCTCATCCCCACCCCTCTCATCCCCACCCCTCTCGTCCCCACCCCTCTCATCCCCACCCCTCTTGTCCCCACCCCTCTCATCCCCACCCCTCTCATCCCCACCCCTATCGTCCCCTATGGAACCTCACCCCGCGCATACTCACTCACTTACACACTCACTTAGTCTGAGCCTTCACCAAGAGTCAGACCGGGTGCCTCAGCCATCTCACATCAGACAGTTAGCACCTCAGCCAGTGCCCGCCCCTCGGACACACACTCACTTACACACTCACTTAGTCTGAGCCTTTATCAAGGCTGGGACTGGGCCTTGAGTATGTTCCAGATCTCTCCAAAGTGTCTTCCTGGAACGTATCCGGAGTACTTAGCATTTTTGTTAGTCGTTTCAGAGGGTTTGAAATAGCTTAGGCCATTGAAATATTGGAGGGCGCTTGAGGTATTCGGAGTTTTCATCAAGCAGGGGATTTTAATCATCGACACCTCGACGCACTGGCGCCTTAGTTATGGGCGCAATATAGCCGAAGCAGCTGACGCGCCCAAAAAATCTAACAACACACATGAAGCACGGGCGCTTTGGAAATCGGAAGTTTTGAAGCATTGAGGTTTGGAGCTGCTGAAATTATGAATTCACTCATCAGAGGTTATCACCATTTCAAAGGTTTGAAGCATTCGTGATGGGGGATGGGAGGAGGTCGTACATTGGTTGAAAGTCGGGATTTTGATCGTTTCCAAGTATTGAAGATTCGAGAGTTTTGGGACGGCGGAGCTTTAAGCCCGGTGTCGTGCTGGTGTTAGTGACAGCAGGGCCAGCTAATGTGGTGGGCCACGATATCCCGGTGTCGTGTTAGTGTTGGTGACAGCAGAGCCAGCTAATGTGGCGGGCCGCGATATCCCGGTGTCGTGTTAGTGTTGGTGACAGCAGGGCCAGCTAATGTGGCGGGCCACGATATCCCGGTGTCGTGTTAGTATTGGTGACAGTAGAGCCAGCTAATGTCGCGGGCCGCGATATCCCGGTATCGTGTTAGTATTGGTGACAGCAGAGCCAGCTAATGTGGCGGACCGCGATATCCCGGTGTCGTGTTAGTATTGGTGACAGTAGAGCCAGCTAATGTCGCGGGCCGCGATATCCCGGTGTCGTGTTAGTATTGGTGACAGCAGAGCCAGCTAATGTGGCGGGGCGCGATGTTTCTGACGCTTGATGAGACGCGTTGTTGTATAATGGGAGCGCGGGCGGAGCCTGACATTTTTTTGCTTCTTGGAACACTAGTAGCGATTTTGTATTGCGGGTTGCATTCTGCCTCTGGTATCATCTGTGTCGCAGGTCCTGACATAGGAGGTTGACTATGACACGTCCCCTATGTCGAAGATCCCGACAAAGGATGCTCACTATGACACACATCCCCTGTGTCGTAGGTCTCGACGGAGGAGGTTGACCATGACGCACATCCCCTATGCAGTAGGTTGTGACGAAGAAGGTTGACTGCGACAAGGGTCCCCTTGTGGCAGGTCTCGACGGAGGAGGTTAACCATGACTCGCGTCCTAGGTTGTGACGAAGAATGTTGGCTATGACTCACATCCCATATGTCGTAGGTTGTGACGAAGAAGGTTGACTATGACTCACATCCCCTATGTCGTAGGTTGAGACGAAGAAGGTTGACTGTGACTCACATCCCCTATGTCGTAGGTTGAGACGAAGAAGGTTGACTGTGACTCACATCCCCTATGTCGTAGGTTGTGACGAAGAAGGTTGGCTATGAATCACATCCCCTATGTCGTAAGTTGTGACGAAGAAGGTTGACTGTGACTCACATTCCCTATGTCGTAGGTTGAGACGAAGAAGGTTGACTACGACACGTGTCCCCTTGTGGCAGGTCTCGACGGAGCAGGTTGACTATGACACGTGTCCCCTTGTGGCAGGTTTCGACGGAGCAGGTTGACTATGACACGTGTCCCCTTGTGACAGGTCTCGACGGAGGAGGTTGACTACGACACGTGTCCCCTGTGTGACAGGTTTCGACGGAGGAGGTTGACTATGACACGCGTCCCCTTGTGGCAGGTCTCGACGGTGGAGGTTGACTACGACACGTGTTCCCTTGTGGCAGGTCTCGATGGAGGAGGTTGACTACGACACGTGTCCCCTTGTGACAGGTCTCGACGGAGGAGGTTGACTACGACACGTGTCCCCTGTGTGGCAGGTCTCGACGGAGGAGGTTGACTACGACACGTGTCCCCTTGTGGCAGGTCTCGACGGAGGAGGTTGACTACGACACGTGTTCCCTTGTGGCAGGTCTCGACGGAGCAGGTTGCCAGCGACTGTCGGCTGGGCCTGGCTCCCGGTCGGCCCTGGTCCGGTGTCACGGCGTGTCTCGACTTCTGCGCGCACGCACACCGTGACTCTCACAACGTCCTCACCGGCTGCACTGTGGTGAGTGGCGGCCGGACCCGTGCGGCGAGAACTTGTTCGGCCCGTGGTAAGGTGTGGGTGGAGCTGAACTGACGCGTTGACTCTGCTGTGACTGAGACTGAGCTATTCGCCGGATTGTGGCCGAGTAATGGCATGGGTGTGGTCAGATGCTGGCTATGTGGTAAGATGTTAGCTGTGGTGCAATATTGACAGGGCTGCAGTGAGATATTGGCTGTGGTGCAATATTGACAGGGCTACAGTGAGATATTGGCTGTGGAGCAATGTCGACTGGGCTGCAGTGAGATATTAGCTGTGGTGCAATATTGACGGGACTGCAATGAGATGTTGGTTGTGGGGCAATATTGACGGGGTTGTAGTGAGATATTGGCTGTGGTGCAATATTGACAGGGCTACAGTGATATATTGGCTGTGGAGCAATGTCGACTGGGCTGCAGTGAGATATTAGCTGTGGTGCAATATTGACGGGACTGCAATGATATGTGGGCTGTGGTGCAATATTGACGAGGTTGCAGTGACATATTGATTGTGGTGCAATATTGGCGGGGCTGCAGTGAGATATTGGCTGTGGTGCAATATTGACGGGACTGCAGTGAGATATTGGCTGTGGTGCAATATTGACGGGACTACAATGCGATGTTGGCTATGGTG